>CALNHX010001459.1:0-225411 GCA_940337035.1 Agriotes lineatus
ACTAAAGTATAAAATCACGTAAAGAAGCAGGTTGGATGTAAAACAGAATATAAGGGGCGATTTCATAATCAATTTTAAATCTAGTTTTAACTAAAGTAATGTTAGATTGTGCATGAACACATATGTAGCACAATGGACTATGCACATTCTAATGGCACCTTAGTTAAATGAATATTTAAATTTGATTATGAAATCGGCCCTAAGTCGTTTTATTGCTAATTTCCTTTATTTTTCCGGCAATTGTTTTTCGAATTGCATTTTTTTTATAAACTTACTATCGACGCAGCACTCATCATTTGAAATTCCTCAGGAAAAGTTTTGTTGCTTCAAATCAAAAGTTGAACACTGGCTTACAAGTTCCATTTTAGTTTATGCAAATAACTCCCAAATTAGGTTTACTTATCATTACTGGAATCTAATAAAAATTTCCTGTATTTAGTCATTTCCGGGCACTTAGTATTCAATAAAACTTTTATTAGTTAGCGCTCTGCGTGTTTTGATTTACTTAATAAATTGAGCCCGAATTAGTTTCCGAGTTCCTGTCCCTGCTACAAATAGGATGGCCGTTTCACTGCCCCTAACAACACATTAAAGGCATTAATTCCTTCATAACTTTAATAAGGTAAATTGTTAGAGATCTTAAAGATCTTTCTGTATTTTCAATCGCAAACACTTGGCATTCTAACTTTGACGACAAGAAAACAAACATTTTAAGCACTGATATACCATCTCTTGTCTATGTTATTCCCGTCACTCATAGCGGCGCCTCTGAATAGCAATATGATATTCTGAGCTACCTAGTTCTACAAAAATATTTTTCACAAATTTGCTGAAATGTATGTTTAGCATCATTATGCTGATATCATGTAAAATTCTCATTTTTGCGTTATAATATGCCGCGCATTAATAAGGACCCTCTAGAAATAACAGGAAATTTGAATCCCTAATAATGCTCTCTTCCAAAACTCCAACTTTGTTATGTCTGCAACTTTAGATTAGCGCTGGCCCTTTGAAAAGTTACGTTTTAATATCGTTATTTAAATATTTGCTCTATCCCTGAAAATTAAAGGGCCCGAGTGTGACCTCTGCCGTACCTTTCAATCTTGGCATTCAAATTGTTGTTTAATTAGCTGTAACCTTTGCATTATGGAAAATGTTTGAATGTAGACAAGCTCACGTTATGTTTATTAAAATATAGGATTACAGAACGGCTCCATTTCATATTAAAGCATAAAAGTAGGTAATCACGTTTCGTAACAAGTATTAGTTCGGGTAAGCCCAGTATCCATAATATTTTATAGCTTGCAAAAATGGCGAGGGCCATAAAGACGGAGACTATGAAGAACGGAAGTACAATGAAATTCATAATAAAAGATAATAAATAAGGCGTCGCACATAAAACACCTTGACGGGGGGCTGGTGTTCAAAGAGCTAAGCTAAATCTAAATTCAATAACCCGGTTCAATATCTAGCGTTTCATATGACGGATTCGAGATAACAGCGGGAGAAGAGTTCATTCGAAAGCCGAGACAACATCCTGAAGGTGCGTCTATTTCCGTCCTTGCATATTGCTGTGTTGATTTCGAAGGGCTGACAATAAATCTCGGCTGGAGCTCTGCTGCTAACGTCTTCATTACTAATGGGCCGGATTTTAAAAGCGATGACGTGTGCGAACTTGAGCTTCCTCTCGAAGGGCGTCGATAGATAGATAAGGCGTTTTTAAGTATGACACAATGCGCCCTTGGTAGATAATTATTTCTCGCTCCCTGCCTGTTGTGCGTACGTCATGGAATGGAACGATCAATGCAAAGTTGTTGGCGCAAAAGTGTGGGATCGTAATTAAAGTCGTCTTTAATTATAATCGATTTCCGAACCTCTATATTTAGGGGTCTTCAAAATTAAGGCTCGCACGTAATACTGGCTGACCCACATAGCTGATGTAGGTCGTAATTTTACTTCTCCATCGCGGAAAAGAATCTTTAAGAATACATTGTCTACAGAGTTGTACCTAGTCGAAAAAAAAACACAACGTTAAAGAAGTATCTTACGTTTAGAAAGTGTTAATTAAGGGACAATAAAGCTGAAGCGATTCTCTCAACTGTTAGCAAAGCGTACCTAAGCTTTCCGGTCTGCAAAACAGAAACAATCGAATCCACTTGCACCATATAAGGGAAATAGGGCGTGTTATGTAAGACTAGCGACATATAATTAATTACATTTATAATTCCAACACAAATGACATACGCAATGTAATTGTCTTTTGTATTTATATTCAAGCAATCGGTGTTAAATATTCGTTCATTTATTTTTTTATTTTAAATTATCTATGTACCAGTTCTTCAAACTCAACGAAATATCGTCATTTCTGCAATTGTAGAGCTTTATATTTCATTTCAACCTTGCTAATGCAACTACGTTTATACTTAAATATGAAAATTTACATTTGATTTTGATACCGTCGTGACTGCATGGGCCACACCATCGTCACTGCACGGGCACATTATTGAAGACCAAGCAGCTACAATAACTACGACATGGGTTTGTTACAAAAGCTTAACTTCATCACTACAAGATGGGAGCAAATTGATCTTTAATGCAAGAAATATGCCCATATAAAAAAATAACGCATAAATTCAAACCATATTTAAAATCGCAATAATCTGAAATGCAATACAAATAATGGCCAGGTCATATGTCATATGTTACAGAACGAAAACGTCGTTACCACAGGAATTTGCCATTCAAAATACTCAACCGTCAGTTACCCGATAAAACGACAAAATCGGGAAAATCTCGGATCCGTTGCCCCAATTATGATACGATGGACTGTAACAAAAGTTGCCGACTAAGACTCAGATGGAGAAGGGGAGGTTCGTCACAACCTTAATTAGGGCAACGACCAGGTAAACGAAATAAAAATGTTAAATGTCAGACGCCACCACTCCACTGAATCGAGAAAAACACACAGATGGGTTCACCGAGAAATTGGAAGCGATGGCCTAACCTTTCTAATCAAACCTTGGCAGTGCTGGGGACGGTCCAAGTACAGCTACGTCGGACTTACCTTGCCTGTATTTTTCTACAGCTGTCTGAATCCCTTTACACAGGAAAAACATCACAAAATAACACCTGCAAACCTCATATATCTACTAAAAAAGCACAACTGATTCAGGAACTATATTAACGTCTAATCTAAATACAGATGGTAAACCTGACAGCAAATGATCTAACTGACTCAAAAACGGTAACAACTTTAATTACGCAATAAGACTACCTACAAACAATAAATATTGACGCTAATCAATCAAACCTGACACAATGACTGTAATTACTTTAATCCCACAACGTTCAGCTAAATACAAATATTAAGGCTTGACGGTAAATATTCAACTCTCACTTAATAACAGTCACAACAGTTAAATCCCTTAATTTTAAATTAACAGCAACGCTACGCAAAATGGCGACACATCAAAAATCACTTTCTACGATTTAAAATTACTACAAAAGGACACAGTACCTTGTAGGGGTTCCGTAGGCTACGGTGCCCAACGGAGCTGCAGGTCGGGCCCAGGCGACTGCAACAAAATTCTTGAAGAAACTGCGAGAAACGACCTAGGGTGCTACTTGGCGAGTGGGTCTGGACGCTGTTAAACCTCCAGATGGTAAACCGAAGCACGTAATCAACAGGCAAGGTTGCAGCACGGTACACTTAACTTCATTAATAACCATTAGTACGAACAAGGTTCCCAATTAAATAATTATCCGCCCAAGACGTCAATCGAAGCTTGCAAACTCCTCGATACGAGAATTCCTCGGCTAATAACTACACCGCACGTCTATTAAATGGCCAAAAGCTCGACCAATGACACCCATACAGTTTCACTTGATTTCGACATTGCATGGCGGAGGCCAAGGACCTCCGCCGTAGCAGAACAAACGGTCATACGTGTTGCCTCTTCCAAGTCTGGCAGTAGAATCCTGAAACCCAAGGAAACGCGCGCCTGCGCTACTTGAAGAGCTCTCTCTAACTCATACAGAAACGGATTGAGTCATTATTGCACAATATTAAGTCAGAAAGGTACGCCGGCGCCGGGACGAAACCTAAACGTAAAAGTCAGACAATAGCCGCCAAACTGGCAATTAAGATAGGATAAAGCGACTCACGTTATTCATGCGGAAAGCATGCACATCTAAATTTAAATCGACGATCATAAAATTAGCCGCGAAATGCTAGTATTTGAAATGAACGAAATTAAGTTTTGCAGCATAGCTAAACTATAAATTTATACTAGTACTTGGAAAATGCGGAAAGGGGCTAGATTTAATAATGGTCCTTAAAATAAAGTATATAATAGCCAATTAAATATCAATAAAATACAGGTAGCTTTAACAACATTAACACGCTCATAAGTATGGCCACTTATTAATCTAATATCACAGGTTACCCAACATAAAGCGGCCAGTAGAATCACAAATACAATAGATATATAAATGTCTAACTTCAAATGCAAATAATAAAATTGACAGAGCAAGTAAAGCTTTGATGATACGTAAAGGGTGATAAATGGTGATAATCGAAAGCGTTGGACCGTCAGTACAACGCCACAATGCAGAAATCGACGTAAAATAGCAAAGTCACCCCAAAGTCACAACGGAAAGGATAAAGCTCGAAGATATTTTGACACTTGTCCCAATAATACAATCTCCATAAAAACAAAGGTAAACCTCAAGGATTTTAAAAATTTCACTTAACATAAATTAAAGTTATTATTATAGCTACGTAAACAACCAAGTAACTGTCCCTTCAACCAGCTTAAATGGATCCTTGGGCAACAGCTCCTTAAAAACGCTCGTAGACTAGAACAGTGGTGGTGGTGGTCCTCAACGAAAGATTAAGAAGGCCTGCCAGGGTTTGAAGCTGTAAGTACTAAAGGAACCAGAGTTCTGTAAAATAGCTAGCACTACAGCCAGCTAACCAGAAGAGCTGGAAATACTCCGTTAGAACAACTGGGCAAAAATAAAAGGGTAAGCTAACACAACCATGAGCACTTACCCCGTAGATCGAATTTGAGGTGATAAAGACAGGCAAGTCGGAAATCAAAATCGCGGTGCGGGCATTTTAAATAAGCCCAAAGTAGTTAAAGCTCGAACTAAATAGCATTTTTTTATAGCGCGTGAGAATGTAAATTTTCGCCGAGACCGTTAGGTCGAGGCAGAAAAGTCATTCAAACGCGCCCCAAAAACACGAATTTTGTCACAGAATACAAACAACGTTTTTTCTACAGCCGTCAAAAAAGAATAAAAGATTTTCTGCAACAAAATCATACGTATATAGCAAATAAGTAGAGTAATATTATTATGTGCATAACGTTTTATATGTGTTGTAACTAAGGAAATGGTGTTCCAAAACCGTTTTTTCACTGCTAGCCGTGAAGAAATATTATTTTTTCACGTGTTAAAAAAAGTTAAACTTCGCGTACCTATAGCGATGCATAAATGTCACGTTTTTTTGACGGCTCTAGAAAAATAATATTTTTTTAATAGCAAGTTGTGAGAAAAAAATATGTGCGAAGTACTCGTACATAGATTATATGTTGTTATTCTATGGAAGTGCTTTAAGAGCACATACATTATTTCGAAAGCTTATATTAAGATAAATCTGTTCTTTTATCTTATTAACCATTGTTCAAATGTCTAATAGGTTGAGTTATAGGGTAATTAAAAAGAGCTCTTTGGAAGAGTACGGGTTCTCTTCTGTTGAAATATAAACGTTTAATTCAAGTTTATAATCTGTTATTCAGTAAATTTAATTGGCATAAGAAAACAACAATTTTTCTTTGACGTCGTGGATTACCGGCCGAGATACTCCAATGTTATTTTATGTGAATTTGGTTTTTAACGATTTTTACAATAAATTCTATGTAGAGCTCCAAAGCGAGTTTTTTTAAAATATCGCATTACATTGACTCATTAACACAGAATAATTATGTCAATTACAAGATTCTTATTTGTTAGAATAGTCACTTTTGTCGCGATTAAGTATGATATAAACAAGATGATATATAATATTAAATTAATTGCTTTCATTCTCAGAACATTGTTTGAAATAACTTCACGTTAAGCTGTCGTAAGTCCACGTAGCTTTTATCAACTTCTCCCACAGTCTGAACCATTTTAATCGCTTGTAATACCTCTAACATTTTGAAAATGAAAAAAGCGACTACAAACAACGACTAAGAACTTAATTCGAGAAGTAATTTTGTTACGCAAGATGAAACAAATCACCTGTCACAACCAGTTATTCTGACAATTTAATAATAAACATGGCTGAGGTCTCCTCAAAATACAAGGCTGCTATGGTGTTTTTAAAATAGGCTTAGAAGTGCCATTAAAAGATAAACTTTTAATCTACTGGTCAGTATTTCATAAGTAAAGTATCCACAAGGTCATTAAAACTGCAAGTTTGTGTCGATCCACTCACACGAGTCCACAATCTTAGATTAAAAATATCTTTCCAAGGTAGAGAATTTTTTACACATTTTCAGTAGTAACGGCATACTAGAGCTTTACCAGAAAGTCGGAATACTCCATGTTTTCAACTAAACTTACAAAGTAAGTGGTTACTATGATCGCTCTTTCTGTGTGGCTGTGTGTCTGTCGCACGGTTCCCGTTAAGGCAGAATACAACTGATGGTGGATTCCTATGTATTTTTGTCTCCTGAATCCGAATCCACCACTGGCTTTTCGATATCTCAACCCGTTTTCGAAATATTCGACTTTAATGTTCGAATTTTCACATTTTAGGCTTTAATTTCACTTGTATGTAGTTTTCTCTCCTGATTCCAAATATGTCACTCATTTCACGATATCTTGAATAGTTTTCGAGATATTTGATTTTTTAAAAATCCGAATTTTCTTTTTGTAAGTTTGGTTTTCAGCCGTACATGCGCGGCTAAGCTTTTTTTTTCTTCTCTCATCTAAAAGACGAAGAAGAATATTGTAATCGCTAAAAATAACCTTCCAAGATTTCTTCAGCTCTTCACGTTTCAGAGTCGCTAAATGGCGAAAACAGATTTTCTCAATTCCATCTGTTTGTCTGTCTGTCTGCCTGTCTGTCTCTCCGTCTGGCTGGTACTCTGTCTGCCTGTTGCCGGTATAACTTCAAAACTATTTGTTGGAAAATTGCGAATTATATGTCCTCCTGGCATAAATCCGAGAAATGTATACAGGGTGGGCACCTTAAAAAATTGCATTCTGCCTATTTTTGCTTTATCTCAAGAATTATTAGTTAAATGAAAATAATATTTTCCACATAGCTCAGATGTTTACTCTTGGCAAAAAATTACACATTTTGCATCCAAAATGTACTGGGAGCAACTCTAAAATTATTTCATTATTTTTTTCATTGATGCTTTCAAGTGCCTTAGAACATGCTGAGAAAATGTTGGAAATAGGAGACTCGAAGAGCCGAGTTTTTCTACTCATTGAGGCCTATTCCAATGAGTGCTCGATTATTGCTTCAATAGTAACTAAATGTAGAATACACCCAATTTTCTATAACTGTTCTAGTACCATTATATTTTATAACTGTTCTGTTATTTGTAGTTGTCGTACCAAACAATAAGTACACGGTAAGTTGAACTTTCGACGATCGATTACAAACCTGAACACAAATAAAAATAGTTTGGTAGTACACAAAATTTAAAACATACACGTACTGAAAACGCAATATTGGGCAGAATTTGAAACAATGGATTGTACTAACTGTTGTAATATTTACTGTTGTGTTCTTTGAGCTGTTTGAAAATATTCTATAATTTTATTTTTATTAGTATAATTATCGGCCTTCGACTAAACCAAGCACTGAAATATGATACGTTCTAAATTTAACACAGAGCCGAGAACATTCACATGAGAATGTTGTGAAACCTGAAACGGCCGACAATGCGAGTTCCGTGGTATTTTTAAAGCGACTTGTGGTAATTAATATTATGTGGAATTAATGGAGAATGCCACAACAAGGTATGTAATAAGTACTAATGTATGTAGTACAACCGAGTTGAACACTTTATTGTTGGTATTGCTGCTGTTGGGTTGGATAACTGTTGAAACCACTTTAGTGCACTATGTGCTTGAGGTTGGCGATTATCCGGCGAGATTATCAATAACTCTCAACCTGATAAGCAATTATCAGTGATTCAGGGCGCGCGCCTGAAGAATTGGATATGCTCATTTCCCACAAATTCCTTGTGAACTAGACTTTTGCGGTTGGAAGCGGTCACCGCAAATGCGGATTACATTGACATGAGTTGATCCAGTTAACGTTTGGCTAATAGGTACCAGCAGCGGTGAGCATCTGCGTTGCAGGATTATTACAGGCACATAATCGGAGGTGTACTGAAGAATACTCCTGAACAATGTACTCTGCTATATGCTACGTTTGAACGCCGCGGTAGACCGCAGATCCCCCTTGTAAGTATTATGATAACGAACACGTACTGTTAATGTTGTAATGTTGCTTGCATATTTGGCTTTGGAATTTGTCTGGCTTTGTGTTCGTGGACGATTGCGTGTAACTACATGCCACATGAGAGAGCCCACCGATTGCCTAGCTCTCCCCCGATGTCATGTTTCTGACCTGCAACCCTTAGATCGAAGAGGTGTTGTGGCATTTTTGATATGTCGCCAGCCGTTGTAAATTTATGCATGAAAACCTATCTGAATCCAAAGTTCAAAGTTAGTATAGCTAGTAAGTAACCTTATTATTTGTTGATTGGAGTAAATTAACCTATCGTTATGTTATTTACTGCCTCTAACCAAGTTAAGGTACGCTTAGATATCAAGGTGATCGCGTTGTGCTACCCAAATCACGTCTGCGTGTGTGTTTGTTACTGTACCACATAGACCAGTCTGCAGAGGAAATCGCTGGAATACATTTATGTCGAATGATCGTCCCGGCTTAGTAACCATTCAGTAGTTCCTTAGTTATTTATTTTAAGAGTTTGGAGTGTAGAGCGTTCGGAGTTCCAAACGATGTAACTTGAGACGCACGTATACTTGCCTTGCAGCTGAATATTTTTCCTTACAATCTTTTAAAACAATTTCAGCGGAAACTTTCCCTGAAATAAAGTAAAACTTTACCCAAACTTTTGGTTCTTCATTTATCAGCCATTATAAGAATCGCCAAAAATTGCTGCAGACAATTTGAAACAAAAAACACAAAAACAAACCAATCGACCCATAACCACATCACATGATAAAGTGTTTTTTGGGTACCCCCTCGTACTTCTTCTATTCCATTACCACACAAAATTGTATAAGGCGTAACGTAATGATTTCTAAAATATCTGCAGTTGTTGAAGTATTGCACATCATTTCGTATTTCTAAACGTATTATACAGCATTTTGGCAATCCTGACAGACAGAAACGCTATCAGCTTGACTTTAATTAAATGGTAACCCGATATCCGACAACAAAATATATTGCCTTGAGTATCACATCGGGTAAAAGATATATCATATTAGTAGTAATACGGTTTTCGAAGCATAGAATGTGGCTTGAATAATCGATCTATAAATATATTTAATTAACTTTATCTCTGTAGTGTACAGGAGTAAAAATTAAATAAAGACAGGCAGTGTACACCAATTATACAAATCCAATAATCTGAATTTAAACAAGTTAAATCATCAATAACGTTGCTCGAGGTTCTATTATTGTCTGTGATCTATTTGTTAACCATCACATAATGTGACCACTGAAAATCGTCCACAAGATCGCAGAAGTGAACAGACAAAATTATGTTTTGAATTACCGGAAGCGATCGCAATGGATCCCTGCTTTTCTATTACCAAAAATGTCTAAATATAAAGTTATAAACTAACATCAATGTGAAGTGTTCTCGAAGCGTCACAAAGGATGGGTCAAAGTGGGGAAGTTACGAGATATAAATAGAAGCGTTTGTAGCCGAATCCGGCAGCAATATCGTTTGCTATATTTGAGTTTCATATTGGCTACCCTTCGACCAGCATTTTGCGTTAATAAGTATATTGAGTGATAAACTTAGATCCACCACATTGAAAAAATATTGACCTCATCTCTTTAAAAAGAAAGTAGTTCATTAGAGTTTGTATATGACTTATGCAATGTATGTGAAATGTTAATATTACGACATATCCTTATTTATATAAAAATATAGTCTACAATAATATTTAAAACCAGATTCTTTAATTTAATATTGTGATGAATTAACATATAAATATATAGTGACTTTAGGTATCCAAAATAAAAATAATTCATATTAAAAATAACATATCACCAAGCAGTGCTCTTAAAGCGAATTTATAATTAACGATTTTCATATACACAAGCAGCCTTCGCCAAACCTAATAACCCAAAACACCCATTTAAAGTTTTTGGCGCCCTTTCAGTTACAAAGTGGAAGGATAAACCAGAAAAGGGCTTGTAAGGCGATATCGTTGTAGTTGGGGGCTTAAGAGTTTGCAAGGCCCGTTAAGAGGGCCTTACCTGCGAGCAAAAACATCTGCTGCAAACTTTATGCCACACGTTAGGCACGGTTTAATGACGCATTAAATCGTGTAAAATATGTTGTACAGCCTTAAATTTTTAGCCACATCAATCACGTCTTGGGGTTTAGGGAAGGCCCCCTTTTAGAATGTCGGGAAGGCGTCTACTTATTTGAATATTTTTCTTTATCTATGCTATTTTTTGCTGAAAGGCATCCCTGAGTCGTCCAACATATAAAGAAGTATGTTTAAATACTACAAAATTATTTGAATTTTACTGTCTTAAAATTCAGCACTAAATCACACAACTTCTGAAATATATGTTTAGTACAGATCAATGATTCTAGCTGGGTCTGCAATATGCGCACAGTAACGGTAAGGGTGCTGTATTAAACGAACTGTATCGGATCTGTAGACCTAACGAATGCAAAATGTAATGAACGACAGATGAAAATTATAAAAGTCGTAAAATTCAGATGGTTCAACTATGAAGCACCGTAGGAATAGTAAGTGTGATAAAAGAATCGGAACGATAGAGAAGGCGTAAAAGCAACATGAAACGTGTATACAGTTACCACAGTTTCCAAAAAGCAATTGAGGAAAATATCAAGATCGATTGCTTCAAATATATTTTATCCATTTTCGTAGCGACGTTTAACCACTCTTCATAAATAAAAGAAATTTTAAGACGCAAACTATAATAATACCGTTAATCCTGAAACTGTTACGAACTTTATTAGGTTGAGTGCACATTTTGCTACACAAATATTTAGCAAAGCGTAGTATTAACGAAAATATCCAATATCAACGTTATTGATTGTATTACTTTGAGGCATGCCGAAGAGTGGGTAATGGGAAAAAATCAGTAGGAGCAGGCATGATTGAATCAGTGTGCCAAGTTCAATAATTTACCAAGTCAGGCTCCGCTGAACCACGCGGAGCGAGTGACGACGAAACAGGCTTAGAAAAATACGAATACCCAAACAACATAAATAGTATCCAGATAACATCCGAGGGTAGCGAGGGCATAACATACAGGTGATACGAGCGTCATCGGCACAATGCACAATATCAAAACAGGAAAATTAAAGAGCATAAAATTTCCTACAAAATCACGTTTAGCAGTTATATTTTGCTTTAGCATTGGCGGAGCTATGATATTTTTAATAACTGGGTATTTTGTAAAAATACTCCCTAGCCATTACTTATTGAACTTTGACATTAAATATACATAACAATGTATATGGATATTTTAATTGATGGAGCTCAACTACTACAGAAAGTTTATATGGCAAAAACCAGCAACTTATTTGGATATTTTTTCTCAAGACAACAAATACGCAATGTCTTATTAAACAACTTGAAAAGTCGTCGGAACGGGGAATTAAAATTGTATATTCAAATGGTGATGCTGATACGCTTATAGCAACAACTGCTACAGCAGTGAGACGTGTGAAGGGGCCGTGTTGGTAGTAAGTGAAGATACTGATGCAATGGTACTATTGATCCACTATGCTAAACAAAATTTGAATGATATGCTTTATCGGACTTTTTCCACTGTCTAGGGTGTATATCACACGACCTTTCGGGAGTTTTTGATCTACCTGAAGACGGGAGTAGATCAAAAACTCCCGAAACGTCGTGTGATATACACCCTAGCTGGAGCCTAGACAGTGGAAAAAGTCCGATAAAACATATCATAATAGACCACTGTCAAAAAATGACATTCAGAGGACAAAATTTGTATATGCTACGCCCAGGAAGAAGTTCAAAACCAAATAAAATTACTTTTATTTCAAAGTTGCAGCATAAGTTTGAACCTTTATAAAATGTTTTTCTTTCCATGCACGCCATTTCCGGATGTGATACTACATCTGGCCTGTTTAACGGGGGAAAAATTAATTTTGTCAATACTGTGAAAAAGAAGAAGTTGTTTGATCTTCTTGAAGAATTTTACAATCCAAATATATCCAAAGACAGATTGAAGACCTTAATTTCGACATTTTTTATTTCCGTATACGTCAAAAATAGAACAAGTATCGATTTGAATAACGTCAGATACATTCTCTACCAGCAGTATATAGCAGAGCAAAGTTTAAATTTAAATAAATATTTTATCCTGGCTTCACTTCCACCGACCATAAATGCAGCTGAATATCATGCATTTATGACATTTTATCAGGTAAGACCAGCAACCCTACATACATATCTTGTTTACATGTATGATTAGCTTTTAAGTTTAAGCATGGTTGAATAATAGCATAGGTACCACTCCAGGACTGGGGATGGATTTCTACTGATTCCGGAATCAAGATATATCCCCCCAATGGATCCTTAAAAAAATATTTTGCAACTGTTCATCAGATGGTTGCAAAAATGCATGCTACTATCGTAAAATGGGCCTAAAGTGCACCTTGGCATGTGGACAGTATAATGGTATTACCTGTTTTAATAGGGCAGTTGAGGATTTACAGGCGAATAACGACATCTAAACATGCAGATAAATTATATTAGATAATAAGTAATAAAAAACATACATTACATTCATTTACTTAAACGTAACCTGTAACTATTTTAGTTTATTTAAGAAAGCTGCGCGTCTCGGTTAACTACTTAATCTCTCGACAGGAATGAAACACTTACTATTATTTCTTTCTACTCAAGCAATACCTGTTATTTTCTTGTTCATGTTATCTTATTGCTGTTATATCTAATTTTGGCCCCATCGGTATAAGTATTATCAAAAGACAATAATGCTCAAAATAAAGGTGGGTGTATATTGACGGATGAGGACCAGAAAGAGTCTTGAAGGCAGTGTATCTTGAATATCATATAAAGAAAAACTAGTAACTGTCTGTCGTAATGAAAATACGCATAGTACAAGGAAGGAGTACAAACCTGTGACTGAAGATGGTTAAGTGTTATCTGTTATCTGTACTGCTATACGGTGTAGAATTTGAACGCCCAGGAAATACACTTTGAACTGTATAAGATCTTTGAAAATGTGGTTATACAGAACATTATCTAGACCAGGGGTCGGCAAACTACGGCCCGCGGGCCATATCCGGCCCGCCGTCTGTTTTTAATCCGGCCCGCGCGTTAATGATGTTTTTAAATGAAAAAATTAAAAATAAATCAAATTACGCGCTGTAACCACTGACATATATAAATGGATTTGTTTCGATCTGTCAGTCTTTCGGCGAGAACAACTGTTAGAAAAGTTGAGGACATCGGACGCCACATCAAGAGTCAATTGACAGAAGGCAACAAAATTCAAGTGGTTTTCGTTGGCTCTTGATGTGTCGACAAACATTACAGATACTGCCCAATTGCTGCTGTTTATCCGAGGGGTCAATACTGAGTTTGAGGTTAGTGAAGAATTGGCCTCGATAAATAGACTGTATGCAACAACAACAGGCAACACAGTACAATTTGCAATGGAATCAGTTAAAATGTGTTACAACTGATGGTGGTAAAAATATGTGCAGCACGAGGAAAGGATTAGTTGGACAAATTTTTAAGGGTTGTGAAGAAGCTAAATGTTCAAAACCTCTGGTAATCCATTGTATTATTCACCAGCAGGCTCTTTGTGGAAAACACCTCAATCTGTCATGTGTTATTGAACCAGTTGTTTCAGCTGTTAACTTTATTCGCTCTCGTGGACTTAACCATCGTCAGTTTCGTGATTTTTTATTTAAGATTGAAGCCGAAAATCCTGACTTGCCCTACCATACAGCAGTTGGATGGCTCGCAATAGAAACGTTTTACTGAGATTTTTTGAACTCAGAGAAGTAATAGAAATTTTTCTAAATGCGAAAAACTGACCACAACCACTATTATCTAACAATGAATGGCTATGGAAATTAGCATTTGCTGCAAACATCATGGAATATCTTAACGAATTTAACTTAAAATTACAGGGAAAGACAGTGTTCATATGTGAAATGTATTCTATCGTAGTCACATCGCCAAAAATTTGCAATGATTGAAACACAAATCACATTAACCAAGTTTGACCATTTTCCATGCTGTAAAAAATTTCAAATATAAGCGAAATTTTCTGAACTTAAACTACAGTTACAACAGCGTTTTTCGGATCTTGATGTAAGTGCAAAATACATTAATATATTTCAAAATCCATTTGGCTGTACAATTAAGGAACTTCCATCAGACCGTCAATTGGAAGTTGAACTGCAA
Organism: Agriotes lineatus; assembly: GCA_940337035.1. Classification (NCBI taxonomy): domain Eukaryota; kingdom Metazoa; phylum Arthropoda; class Insecta; order Coleoptera; family Elateridae; genus Agriotes; species Agriotes lineatus. Next base: position 14,725 of record CALNHX010001459.1, read on the forward strand.
AATGATGATATGCTAAAAATGATGTTTAAAGAAATGGATCTAAACCCAATTCTATAAATATCTTTCTGAAAATGAATACGGCCAATTAAAATCATATTCTCGGGGATTGATATCTGTATTTGAGAGTACTTAGCAATGTGGAAGGACATTTTCGAAAATGAAGGATGTAAAATCGCAATACAGATCATTATTAACAGATGACCATTTGCAAACAACTTTAATGATAGGATGTACTCATTTCGAACTCCAGTATGCTGAAATATTATCTCAGAAAAAAAAAACAATTACATTCATCGCATTAGTACAAAATGTAACCAGTTGTATAATACGTTTATTAATAGATGGAAATATTCTATTCTTTTTTTGTGTGTTAGCATGTATAGTATACGTATATAAATATTACTTTGTAAACATATCACTTCCTAATAAAAAAATAAACCTGTTTTTTTTTGTTACTCTATGAGTAGAACTGCTCATGTAAATGTCTTCGAGTTTGCTACCTGGCCCGCCGAGCCTACAAATTTTACGTTCTGGCCCTTCCCAAAAAAAGTTTGCCGACCCCTGATCTAGACTACTCGTAGCTGAACAGGTAGAGTGGCAGACATGGAGGTCTTAGAAGAATGAATAAAGCCCTAGAGTTTAGAAGTTGTTGGCCAAATCATGCGCCACCAGTACAAATATGAGCTGCTACATCTCATAATGCGAAGAAAGATCAATAGCAAGAGAGGTAGGCTGAAGAATGTGAGATATCTAATGGTTTGAGAAATCCAGAGTGTAACTGTTCCGAGTAAGTGTGAACAATATTAAAATCGCTAACATGGTAGCAAACATGATCTTCAACGATCGTGAAATGTTTACGACAGTAGAAAAAAAACATATAGCTCTTGTAGCAACATCCTGTGCAAGGGCTCAAGGACGTCAAAATCTTTAAAAAAATTTAATATACGGGGTGTTGCATTGAATTTGTTGGCTAATAAAAACCTGCTAAATTCGGAAGCAAATAAATTATGAACAGCAGAGTATAAAAACGGTTCTCGGCCGTTGGAACACCCTCACTTCATCAACAGTAGCGTTCGCATTTAATCTGATTGTTCATATAATTCTTTTATACTTGTATAATTGATTTGCTAATATGCTCCATTTTTTTAAATTTATTTACCTACGAGTCCAGCAACAAGCTTTACTCTTGTAAATGTGTTAATACCAAAAATAATGATTTGTCATGGTTAGAACAAAATTTTTGGGTAAAATGTTAGTTTAGTAGCAAAACCGATGCAATAGTTTTCCATAATATGGACACAACAACTAAATTTTAACAAGTCTTCTTAACTAACAGATTATGACGAGCTTCACATCGTGTTTCCTACGCGCAGCTGAAGGCAATCTCCTTTATAACACAAAGACATTAAATGCATGAAAGTATAATGCGCATTGCACCATTGGCCCTCACTAGTCCTCTTAATAACAGTAAAGTGCTACCCTTAAATTGCCCCTGAAATTAATGCGAATTATTTTAAACAATGTTCAACGCTACTATTAATAACATAATACGTAAAATAACATAAAGAAAAACCCTGTAACTACAGGCTTGCCATGTAAAGTTATAATCAGAATTTTAATAATAAAATAGAAAGCAATGCCGTATGTACAAGTAAACTATATTCCAGGTGCTGTAATGCATGTTATAGTAAATGCACGAGAAGATCTGATATTTTTCAAATCAAAAGCACATAAAAAATGAAGAGAAAAATTTTAATGATCAAAATTCAAACCAATTAAGTAGCCAGATATAGCGCTGGGCGTAACAAGTACTTGCGAGTTTGAGAAGTATACTTGAAAGACATTTCTACATTAACTAAACAGTTACACGTTTTATGCAAACCGGGTCAGTTTGAGTCAAGAGACCCCAATTAAAGGCCGTAAGGGACACTTAGAGAACGCAGTCCCAAATTAGTAAAGTTCCAGGAACATTTGAAACTAATAATCCGAGTAAGTGCTTTACGCAATAATGAGCAAGATGCATTGAAGTTATACACTTTATAAAATTTAGAATTAGTTCGGCTCGTAAGAAACAATCAGCTGAAGAATTATTGCGGCTGGAAGGCTAATTAATGGCTGTGGGGCTTCGCCGAGCAGAGAAGTCTCAAGAGGGGCGTATGTTGTGATTTTTTGGACGATCGATGCATTTAAATGATTCCCAGTTCCTGAGGCACTCGATCTACAATAAACAGGGAGGATTCGTTGGGAAAATTTTACCTCAAACAGCTGCAGTTTAACGAAACACGTTTTCTGTTTATGAACAAGTACATCGAAACGTACTCACGTTGCATTTATGCGGCTGGGAAGGGTTTCAGCGCATAATTAAAATATATCGCATTAATTTTAAGTGCAGTTTGATACTGGCACTTTACTGCTATTAAGAGGACTAATGAGAAGTGATGGTGCAATGCGCATTACGTTTTCATGAACTAATAGTCCTCCTATACCGCAGGGGATTGCCTTTAATTTCGCGTAGGAAATACATTGTGGAGCTTGCCAAAATTGCTATAGTAATAAGCCATTATGACGTAATCTAACGTTTATGGCCCCATTTCATGAAAAGATATTAGTAATTATTTTGGTTTTCTATAATTTTTATATTTAGTTCTGAAGAGCTTCGATAACTAAGCTGAATCGCTCGAATTTTTGTCGAAAATATTATCTTGAGGAAAGTATCCTTAGGTATATTCCTTATCTAGGCGGAAATGTTTAATCAATAAAATATTGACCCTGATAGCGAGTTGTCGGAATGCGTATATGGAGAACGTAAGAATTAATTTAACTTTTAAATTTTACAGAAAGACCGTCCGTATGAAATGTTCTTCTTCTTCAAGTAGCACAGCTATTAGAAGGGGTAGTATAAATGCAATCCCATTGCTTCATTACCAGTTTTAAACCTTAATTTAACTGTTTTTCTTGAACGCTTCTTATTTATTTGTTCTAAATTCTTTATCTGCTAGGATGTAAACTCTTGTTATCTACACAGAATGCTAAAGCCCTATTTTACATTTTTTCTCTTTTATGATATTGGTTACATCCCCTTCTGTTAAGACTGTGCGTCGGGCCTATAAGACACTACCTTCATTCGAACTAACACCTTATCATTTGTGTGAAAATGTATTTTATTGATTAAACTACATCTAAAAATTTGATTACCAGAAGGTTCTTTTACTTGCAGATTATGTTAATATATTTGTTAAGGTTTTTCATACTGCTCTGACTAGACCCTATGTTTCACAAGAGTTTACAACCGTTCCCTGTAGAATTCGGTTTCCTTATTACTACTGTAGCGGACACCAAACCACGTGCAGCGTCCATAAATTACCACTTAAAAGGGCCCTCAAAAGCAGCGCAGTTAGAAATATAAAACTTAGATCGACAAGCTATTCAGCCCGAACCAGGGGGCCACTAACTAATTTTGGATGTGTCATAAACTGGATAATTAGTGCCGCGAGTGACGGATTGCATCCCTAACCGCAATGTAAAAAGCGCACAACGTAAAAGCTCAAACCTCGGCGACCTTACGCCATGCCATGGTTGGGGCTCCGAGGATAAACTATAAGTAGCTGCAAAACTCTTTTCGGGCAATATCAACGGCTACTAGATGATCGAGGAGATCCCATTGAGCGCCCATGGATTAGTGACGCATTGTAAAACCTTTAACCTCATTTAAGCTAATCAAATAATGCTATATTCTCTTTCAAGAGCTGTCCCAGTTTTGTTTTTGTTTTGCATAGTACATATTTATGTGCGTGCTATATAAATATGATTGTTTCACAATAAGTATTATCATTTCGAAGTACAACGGGTAACAACATCCTCACCCGTAGACCAGCTCCAACAAAACCACCACTCTATCTTAGAATTCCTAGATCTGTTTCAGTCCAATATCTGTTTAACAGTTTTTAAGCTACAAGATGCTACCAGTACTAGTTCAAATGGTTATATGTTCATGGTTTATAATTATTTTGTTTAAGCAACGTAAGACTATTCTGTTTCCATCTACAGGCAAGTACACGTATGCACAGTACTAAATATCTGATATGGATAGTGTTAGTTGCATAATGGCTTTTAGAACGCATTTTATTATCATATCACTGAAATACTCATCAGCCCTTAATAGTATCAGTAAGCAATCTCCATTTTCTGACGTTTCCAAGGCAACTAAACAACTTTCTTCCATTTTATATTGTTTAGGTTGTTGCTTCAATTACACTGCATAAATACAATATAAATGGAACCAACAAAAGTACTTCAACATTGCAAAGGTGTAGAACTGCAAATTGGTAAGAACAACCAATGTAACGCCTACGCGACCGCCCATATGGTGAACTAGAGCCGAACTTCGAAAACCATTTTATAGAGTACTGTCCATTGCCTGTTCCATTTGAATGTGGTTAATTTTCAGTCCATGGTTTCTCAAGCTCCCCAGACTATGAGCAGTTAAAAATGTCGACATTTTTTGAGGTCTTCCGAATTCGGCAACTTGTTTGTAGGGCGTGCCACAATTGATTTTCGCATACTATTTTCTATTAAGACTCGCAAGACCCCTGGATTTTCTTGTACTTCCCTATTAAATTTCACTATTGATATGAAATTATTTGCAAAATATCTACGGTGCTGCAAAGATTAAAAATAGAATCACATAAATGTTGCTTAATTTTTTGCAAATTGAACCCGATGACCGATTTCAAAACAGAATACAGCAAAATGCATATTACATCATACATTTGAAAATAGCTGCTTCCTATTTTAACTTATGAGGAGAACAATGAAAGCAATGAAACCGGAAGTTATTTTGCACGTTACTCCACTAATTGTTAAGCAGTTTGTCCAGACATATTATAATATTTCTAGTAACCTTGTTTATTGCAGTTAGGCGCTGCCCAACAAGGATAGGTCGTTAATCTGCTCAATAATGTACTATAGATTGGATTGCGTCCAGCCTAATAGGTTTCGTCAGTAACAGCTTCCGTGACGTTACCGTTACGGCATTTTCCCTATAACTTTTTTTCCGTAGCTTATGAATTCAACATAGTTATTTATTATACAGTACACTCTGAGATTAAATGAATTGGTACGACGACAGGTAGGTAATTGTATGAGTACATTAAGCGTTAATAGGCCGAAGAAAGGTAGGTACATACTGCCCAATTCCAACTCCATTATCTACCTCGGGAGCGTTCTTTCCTGGATTGCATTACCGTAGGCAAGATTTGATAACCCACTGAATATTGGCTTTCTACTTTCCTCCTGAATCACGTTACACATAAATAACTTGTCCTCCTTAGAATAAACTCACCCCGTGTCGAATTTATGCTAGATGTGGCCTTTTCGCTTGTTAACCTGCAGTAGTTATCGTTCTTACCTGTAACAAAATATAAAAATTTAGTTCGGTGAAACTACATATTGTTACGATTTGCGTTCTTTAATTAAATGAACTATGTAGGAATATACTGTACTTTAGTTAGCTGTAAGCCATCTGTATAATATTTTAAGGTAAAATTCGTAGGAAAATGTCATATTTAAATTACAACAAGCGGATGTTTAGAAACGTGCCTTTCGCTTGGGAAGCTGGAGATATTCCAATCTCACGAATAAGATTAGAGTAAGTTTATGCAGCGTTTACTTCATAAACCGAAATATTGAGTGATGTATATGACCGGTACGTGATTAGAAGAAGCAACGGTTGCAACTCGATCATAAAAACTATTTGCAGCTGGGACCAAATGCTTTAGTAGAATTTTAAATCTTTATAGCGGTAATTTACTAAGGGTCCGAACAGGCCACATTTCCCCATGGGAAATCCTCAAGCTTGTAAAAATTCATAGAACTATTATGAACGGTCACGTCCGCGTAATGCCAAATGTCCAAAATTTAGACCAGCTCTGATAGGTTATTGGGAACTTTGTAAACGCCCACCGAGCTTTCTTGGTCAGAATGGACTTAGAATTAAGTTAGTTAATAAGAAGATGTAAATACGTAAACTTAAGGGTTCTGTAAACGGCAGAAAAATAAATGCAAGTATTTGTATCTACTTAAGTGTTCTTATTAATCTCAGTAGCTTTGGTCTTCGTGTCCGAGTGTGTTTCAACTAAAAGGATTGCCAGTTACCCCGACTTTAGGCGTCTCGCAATAATATTTACGATAAGTTGTGCAATCTATGGTTTTGTTGCACGTATCATTGGTGACGTGTAATCAAAATGTAATTCGCACGCTAAAATTAAAGGATGTTTAAACAGTGACTTTTCATAGCAGAAACTAAGCAACATGTAGTTTTTTGACATAATTGTAGAAAGTATTATTGTTCTTCAATATTGTAAAAAAATAAATCCGTATTTATAATACGCGCTATAATTTCGAAAAGTGACGCTAGGTCCTATGAAAAGAGTGGATAGAGTGCTGGGCTCGCAAGAAACTAATCCTCTGTTCAAATCCGTGAATAGGTAGATTTTTTTCGGAGTCCACTGGATCGGTACTCAGCCGGGTGACCATTCGAATTTGGGAACAATTAACATCGTTCGCCTCTCAAGACCAGTCTACTAAATAGAGTAATAAGACTATACACAAAAATATATAACGCGCTGAGGCTCAAGTGCGCGTATATTTCACCCTCCATACACAGATTCAAACACAACCCAAATAGCTGAATGTTACAGAAAATAGAGCCACTCTATTAGAAGGAGAAAGCTATCGATTTGACCACTTAATGTGAAACATCGTCTTTGTTTCAACAAACTTTCATCCCATACGTTGACGATACCTTTATTATTTGGCCAGATTGTGAAGGCACGTTACCTGTCTTCTTAAATCATCTCGATAGTCAACAACCAGACATTAACTTTACCATGGAGATAGACAGTAACGGATCCCTTCCTTTCTTAGATTGACAGGTCTTTCGCCAACACAGTGGCAAACTTGATCATTCTGTATATCGCAAACCCACTCACACGGATCGCTATTTACATGCCGATTTCCACCATCATTCTACACAATGACTTTCCGGTATCAATTCGCTTGTACACTGGGCTGTTTCCATATCCCAACGTGATAATGTCCACGCTTAATTAAACCACATTCGGAAAGCTCTTAGGAACAACGGTTACCCTGCTAAGGATATACACTATACAGTCTGCCATCAATCGCCATCTTCGTCCACGTCCACCCAAACACAATAATTTGTAAAATTACAAATTTCTTTCTCATGGAAAATTCAACAATTAAAAGATTTATCACAATAAATAGATATTAACATTTACTACATTTTAATTCAAAATTACATTCTTTCATACTTCCTTTTATATGTTAACGTTAAATTAGACGTTAATGTGCCTTAAAAATAATTTGTTACCATCGGTAAAACGATTTACTAACATTGATATTTGATAAATTCATCTTCAGACATTTTGGCATTGTAATTAATTACAATTTCTTATATTAATGTTTGAAATTCCCTACGGATGGTGACAACTGAGCCCAAAGAGAAGAAATACCAAAAAGGTCTAAAATAAATGCCAAGCCTGTTTAACAAGTGCTAGGGAGGACCGTTATATACTGAGATTGTCAGGCGGTCGCAGGTGAATATTGCTTCTCAAATAGTATGTAATGCTGGCTTAACCAGTCGAATTTCAGCAATTGCAAAGAGAGGTTGAACTAACCTGTCCAAAGGATTTAATGCACATCCGATGCCTTCGGAATAATCTACTATCCAGCACCAAACACAATATCTGATCCAATCAGGAAATCCCCCCCCCCCCCAATATATTGGCAATTACCAACACTTTCCACAGCTCAAGGATTTTGAAAATTGCAGGGAAGGTATAGGCAAGCTAATCTACACCGGTGACTTTAACTACATCATACGCTTGAGGACTGAATTGCTGAATACTGGCTTAATTTAATCAAGTCAAATTTTACACGTAATACTACGAACAATTTGTCAAATATGAAAGATGCAAAAAGGTTCAAAATATGCGTTTTCGGTATTATTAACATTACCGTAACCGATTTTAGAACTATTTAAACCTTTTGTCATGTAGATATCGGTACCTACAATTTCAATTAATAAACTTAACTAATTGTGTACAAATCCGTCTGTTATTAAACGACTAAACATTTCCTATTAATTAATAAATAATTCTCCACGTTGCCGCCACTTTTTGTAATTCTTCTTCTTCTTCTTTCTTCTGTTTATCCTTGTACCCTATCTGGGTGTCGGATATGAGGTCCAGTCCTTCCATTCCTTCCTGCTCCTTGTCATTTTTTTCATCTCTGCCACTGTTTTGCTTCTCTTTATACCGATTTCTTCGATTCTTTGTGTTCAACGCTTTCTGGGTCTGCCCTTCTTCCTTTTTCTTTCTCCTGGTGCTTCTATGATCTTTTTTAGTAGCGATTTTTCTTCTTTTCTTATTATATCACCATACCATCTTAGTTGTTTCCTTTCTATGAAGTCCATTATTCCTTCTTGTTAAAGTTTGTCTTATTCTTTCATTTGTCTCTCTGTCCCATTTTGTAACTCCATCACTTCTTCTCAGGAACTGCATTTCTGCTGCATTGATCTTGCTTTCGTGCTTTTTGTTTATGGTCCATGTCTCGCTGCCGTAAGTTAGTGTTGGTCTCGCTATACTATTGTATACTTTCAGTTTCACTTGCTTGTCTACTTCTTGTTTCTGTAGTATTGGTTTGTTTATAGCATAATATACGTTCCTTGTTTTCTTTATTCTTTGTGCAATGTCGACTTCTATTCTTCCATCATCTGTTATTACTGAGCCGAGATATTCCATTGCTGTAACTACTTCTATTGTTATCCCATTTATTTCTATAGTTCTTATTATCTCAGTGTTTTTGTTATTTAGAATCATCATTTTTGTTTTGTTAGTATTCACCTCCATTCCCATTTTCTCCATTTCTTCGTTCCAAATTTTAACCAGTCCCTTCATTTTATTGTGAGTATCTGCTATTGTAATCATAATAACTCTATAATAAAGCAGAACACGTCCCAAGGTCAAATAAATCAACTCCTGGTCTATGAGCAGTTACACATGTGGGCGGCGTCTTGATATTAGCAGCGTTGCCAGACCTGGTACAATTCTACGAATCTGGTACATTTTGAATCCGTTTCTACAAATTTATTTCGTACAGTGTAAATCTGGCAACAGGGCTAAAATCGTCGTGTTGACAGCTGGCCTTTAGTTTACGAAGAAGGAAACCCTCATTTCTGTTGTAGAAAAGTGAGTATTCGTTATTATATTTTCCATTTTAATTTTGTGTGCTCTTGTGACATAACCTAAGATTTGCGTGGAAATTTTATCTGGCAAAAACAGAGGCAATCAATGCGTTTCGCACTGCATAATTTTCATTATTATCAATCCTATTAACGACATAATTTTACAGTACATTATAATTACAGATACCTTCCTTAAAGGAGAAATTGGTGGAAAAAGAAAAGCAGCTAAATGAAACAAGAATTCCTCGACGGTAGACAAGTCTTGTCTGAAAACTGGAAAGAAGCTGTAAGTGAAGCCAAAAAGCAATACGAAGCGATGGATAGCGCGCTAGAGGTGAATTTATTAAAAGTGATACTGTAAATACCTTCATTAACTATTGCGATTTCAGATTCTACATAGTATAGGTACAAACTGTAGTTCAACAGTGCCCACCGCTAGCCAAGCTGCAGAGAGATTTAGAAGAAACAAGCTTTCAGAGCGCATTGTCGATGCACATAGCTGCCCCATCCGAGTGCAAGAGCTTTAGCATTCAGTACGAACGAGTTATTTATCAGGTTGTTGCTGCGGAGGAGAATAGGTACAAACTGTAGTTCAACAGTGCCCACCGCTAGCCAAGCTGCAGAGAGATTTAGAAGAAACAAGCTTTCAGAGCGCATTGTCAATGCACATAGCTGCCCCATCCGAGTGCAAGAGCTTTAGCATTCAGTACGAACGAGTTATTTATCAGGTTGTTGCTGCGGAGGAGAATAGGTACAAACTGTAGTTCAACAGTGCCCACCGCTAGCCAAGCTGCAGAGAGATTTAGAAGAAACAAGCTTTCAGAGCGCATTGTCGATGCACATAGCTGCCCCATCCGAGTGCAAGAGCTTTAGCATTCAGTACGAACGAGTTATTTATCAGGTTGTTGCTGCGGAGGAGAACATCGTTGCCATAGTTGAGCGCAGTTCCAGTGCAACTCGTACTGCCAAACCAGCAGATGGACAAACAAACCGCCCAGTAAGATTTAGAAGAAACAAGCTTTCAGAGCGCATTGTCGATGCACATAGCTGCCCCATCCGAGTGCAAGAGCTTTAGCATTCAGTACGAACGAGTTATTTATCAGGTTGTTGCTGCGGAGGAGAACATCGTTGCCATAGTTGAGCGCAGTTCCAGTGCAACTCGTACTGCCAAACCAGCAGATGGACAAACAAACCGCCCAGTAGGAAATTCTCTCTCTTTTAAAGTGGCTGTTCAAATGCTTGAGAGGAATCATCGTGAAATGACAAGGAGGAGTTTCTAAGGTGCAGAAAGATAAAACGTAATCTGAAGTTAAGTGATATCAATTTGGAATTAGTTGATATGGCAAAAAGCAATAACTCTATGTATATTAATGAATCTCTCTATTCCTTAAATCGACAGCTGTTTGCGACAGCTAGAGATTATAAAAAGGAGAAGAATATTAAATATCTTTGGTCTAAAAATGGCAGGATTTATATGAGGGCAAAAGATAATAGTAAAATAGCCAAAATTAAAAATGTTCTTTGAATGTTTGAATAAAATTGATTTAAAAAACATTTTATATATTTCTATCGATAATTCTATAAAATTATATGGAAAATATTTTCTTTTGCATTTTTTAGAACACAAAGTAAATCCTGTTTAATTTTTATTTGTATTTTTATACAATTTGTGGTTTACTTTCAGTTATTTTGGTTGCTTCGCAAATATAACTTCATTTAGATTTTTGTCAATCTTTCTGCTATTAAGTTTATTGCTATGTTGCTGCAAATGTCTTTATGGTAATATATTTAGTTTTATTTCTATTAGTCAAATATTCATTTTTATGAGTTATCGTATAAAGTTTGTTTATAGTAATATGTTGATTAATTGCTTAATCGATTTACAAATTTACAATTTCCTATTATTCCTACAGTAAGTTGTAGTATAGCTATTGAACAGTTGTGGATCAAAATTATTTAAAAAAATTTAAAGGTTGTCATAGGAACAGTTTATCGAAGGCAGGAGTTTGGATGTGCTGACTCCTTTTAACTTATTGCACATATGACGGACGAGATAATGTGTCTGGGTGATTTTAACATAGATATGTTATCTATAAATGATAAAGGTACTGAAAAATGATAAAAACAGCTCTACATTACTGGACCTTATTTTGGTAAACGATAAAAAATGTATAGTCAATTACGATGCGACTGATGTACATGGATTATCTGATCATTGTGACTAACTACCCTATTAAATGTAAATTGCATCGCAAAAGTTTTTTTGTATACTTACAGAGATTTTGCTAATTTTGATTATGAGGAGGTCTATAACGACCTTCAGTCTCTTCCATGGCACAATTTAATAAATTTAATCATAGACAGTGCGGACAGTAAAAGAATTCAGCATATGCAAAATACATGCCTGAGGTTTATTCATGGTATTAGAAAATTTGATCACATAACACATAAACTTAACGAAATTAAATGGTTAAATATGCACAATCGTAGAATACTTCATTCAGCCACATTGTTTAATAAAATTATCTCAAATAAAGTACCCTCTTATTTACTTAATAAAATTGAATTTAGATGTGATGTTCATAGTGTAAATACGCGAAATAGAAATCTAATTACGCCTCCATATCACAAAACTGCAATGTATAAGCGATCCCTTTCTTACGATATAGCTTATTTATACAATTCTTTGCCGGAGTATCTCAAAACCTGTTCACCTGAGAAATTTAACTCTAATCTGTTTAAAATTCTACTTAATCACCAAATCGGTGCAGCATAATCACTCTCTTACATATATGTTTAACATTACAATAGTATTATTGGTCTACAGTTAGTGTCGTTAATTATTTAATATTTGTTATCTAAGTGGAAAAGCAGATGCTATTTTAAATAGTAATCTGAATTTGCCCTTTTGGTGGTGAAATGGGGGTTGTCGAAATTAAGTGTCTTTATTGCGCAAAGGACATTGGCATAGATGACCTAAATGTTCTAAAATGTGCAGGTGTACAAAAAAAAGGATGAAGAATTTAAATTAGATCATAACCATGGCTACTACTACCAGATACAAATGCAACTCGCTATTACTGGAGTTAATTACTGTGATTTTGTGGTATGGAGTAGTAAACATTTTTTCCGTGAAAGAATACATTTCAATGAGGTATTTTGAGAAAAAGAAAGCGCTATTGCTATGAAGTTTTTTAACAATGTGATTATGCCAGAACTTCTCGGTAGGGCATCCAATCCCGGGATCCCAAAATGTCGGTATCCCGGGATCCCTAATTTTTTTATCCGGTATTTCAATCCCGGTATTTTTCTCCAATAATTTTCGATATTTCTGGGATTGCTTTTGTGTGCACTGCATCGCAGTTCGCAGAGTCTGCGAGTTGCCTTACCCGGCCTGGCCGGCGCCAGACATGGAGCAACATGTTGATAGATAATAATTAGTAGATATGGTTCAGGGTAGTAGCAGTTAGCAGATGTGTCCATAAACAGCGTAAACTGTGTTCAGTTGTGTTGTCACTGTTGCTTGCATATTTACTTACCTATTATACACCTATAATACTAGAAATACCGGTTCTGAAAACAGAAAATCCCGATATTGAACACCGGAAATCCCGGTATTGAACATCGGAAATCCCGGTATTGAATACTGGAAATATCGGTACTGAAAACAGGTAATCTCGGTTTGAACACCGGAAATCCTGGTATTGAATACCGGGATCCAGATAGAATTTCTTCAATACCGAAATCCCGGGATTGAAAATTCAGTTCGGTATTGGATGCCCTACTTCTCGGTAAATATTTCACAAATAAAGCAGTTAAGGATGCTGCAGCTAATACTGATTGGAATGTATTCAAAGAGTCGTTAAATGTTAATAATGGTACAAATTTAATGTTTTGTAATAAAAGTAGTAGTACGGAAACAAGGACCACTGCTCTCGTAGCCACGCAAACTAAAGATAACAGTATATATTGTTTGTGTAAGGGTCCTGATAATGGAACGCCTATGATTGCTTGCTGTAATTTGCACTGTTCCGTGGAATGGTTTCATCTGATTTTTATTGGTTTAACATCTGTACCTAATACTGAGTGGCATTGCCCTTTATTGTAGTATAAGTGAAAGTAATAGTATTTTGTATTATATTGGTATTGGAATATAAATAAATATTTGATCGATTTATTTATTATCACTTCAATTGCAGTACGGTAAAATAAGTGAATAATAATAATAATAATAATAATAATAATAATAATAATAATAATAAATGTCTTTATTTTCTGTATATACATATAGAAAAAAATATATTAGTGTAAGTATTAATATGGGGCGGAGTTCAGTGCGTTTAATGCACTGCTCTTCCACTCAACCCCACGGTTTCATCCAAAGTAAAAATATATTTAAAAAATATATATATAGCGGAAAGGCGCGTGTTATTAAAGAAATTCTCAATAGTCAAAGAAAAAGGTGATTACTTTAATATGATAGGTATGAGTTTCTAATTGTTATATGTATTATTAGGATTTAATATAATTTGAATTTTGTTTTTCTAAAAACATCATGTTTTTAAAAGCACGACCGCTGCGATATGTGAAAAACGCAGGTCTATTTTTAAATAAGTAACCGAATGCGCCAAGTAGCTGCTATAGAACACTGCAGTTTAAATTGAAACTAAATGAATTAATAACAGATTCATCCATTTTCAAGTATTCTATAATATATATTGGTTATTTATATTTATACAGTACAGTAAACATTGCGCTTCCATGCTTTGACCAAAATTATTTAAAAAGATATTTTTGCCAACTACACGGAAAAATTGCATGTTCACGTAAAACTTTTACATTTGCTGGAAAACTGTCACTTTTCTTAACTTGTAGAACAATCTACTATTAATTCACTAGCGATTTAAGAAGAAAATTAACTCGCTAGCATATAAACATTATAAACAGTTACTTATGGTTGCTATTATAGAGATAATAATAATAATGCCAGTTTAAAATGACAAAGAAATAATAATTAATCGAGTTATTTAACAATATCAGTAACGGCGTAACTGGAGACTTGAGTTACCGCATTTATATTTTTATGACGCTCAAAGGCTTAAACCTGAAAAGAAACACAGATTGCAGGCAGCTGAAAATTATTTCGGTGGAGCAAATAATTCTCACATAGGTATAATCTCATAAGTCAACAAGAGCATTAATTCTTTCCGGAATTTTTTTTGACTGCGTTCTAACAACGTCATATTAATTAGGACGCCTTCCAGGGGCGAGCGTTTCCTTTCCAGAGACTTTCCATTTGAAAATATATTTTTTGGAACTTTTCCTTACTGCCAATCTCTAGCGTGCTTTTAAAAGTTTCTTTAGTGCAACAAAAGTTATTAAATTCGTCCTACATTTTAAATGCGGCATATGCCGCGGGGTTTAAGCTAGTTTACTATAAGTCAATCGCTATTCAAAAGAAATCTAACTTATTACTTATTTCGTGAGCAGAATCCATAGTTTCTTTGTTAAATAGTTTTGTATTTGTATTGTTACGTACAGGCAGGCGCGTGGGTTTTCATGTCGGAATTAAAATAATTAGTATTTATGTTTTTCTTATAATTTTAAGTTCAAACTACAGGTTAAGTGGAAGAGCAGCAAACAACCTTATGTTGTCTGGCTGAACTTCGCCTGTGAATATATTAAATGGTTGTATTCCTTTTCGAATTTTTTTATTCTGGTTGAATAAAGGCATATTATTATTATATTATTATTATTATTACTTAGTTCCCTTCCTCATTTCAGTTTCATTGAACAGAGACATTGGGTAAGGGGCCAATTCATACTTGAAGTGGACTTTCAACTCTGCGTCGGATGTTTTGGTGGCTGGCCCTTTTCAAAAGTTCTTCAATGACTATAAAATCCACTGTAAACTTTCTCAACTTAGTTATACGACATTTTCCGCCGACATGTTATGAAAAACACATTAATTAAGGTATTGGTGAAGGAAACGATGTTACTTAACTTTCAACCAAAAAAGGATTTTTTTTATCTTTTTGTTTTTTGTAATTTCTGACGAGACTATCTGAGCTACAAGGATCAGCCTCAGCTCATATTAAAGCTTATTAAATTCCCTACAACTTTCATCCTTCTGACTTTTCTGTAAGACGTGTCATTTTGCCGGTATCCCAACTCGAAGTATGCAGAAAACTTAAAATTTTCACTTTTTGAAAAAAAGGTCAATCTTTGAAAAGCTGCATCTCGATAACTATATAACTTAAAAAAACGATTTTGACCTTATTTTGTAGAAAATTTTATTTACTTTAAAAAAGATGTGAAATATTTTTTCCAACAAACGCATAGTTTAGGAGATCTTGTCAAAAAAACGAAAAAGGTCGGAAAAAGTCGCTGTTTTTCGACCGCCATTCAGCGAGCACAGGTTTCTGAGGGTTGCAAATCTGGATTTGTAGTCCCAGTAATGATCCGAAACACCTCTCCAAAAATTATTAATACCCCATTTAATGTAAGTTCCGATGTAACATTTGACTGGGCTACCCACAATGTCTGTTTTTCTAATGCATACTTGCACATGATAATATAATCATAAAACTTTTATTTTTATTAACTTGCAGACTAAAAAATTCTTCATATTCTGCGTCACTTTTATCGCTACCACTGACAAATGAAAGTCGTTTTCGTCATCATCACGCATTAGTTCGTCATACAATTGTTGTTCCGTAAGGGGAATTTTATTAGGATCCATTCTTTTTGCCTATTATTTTACACAGTGTTATTATACTCCAGAAAACAAGAAAAAACCAATGGAGCGCAAAACGCGGAAACCGGGTCTCAAGTGAGCCGAGCGGATTATCTCAGGTATACCACGACATTTTTCCACGAAATTTATTCTACAGCATCTCCATAACAGCTTCAAGGAATACGCAAACACCCAAAGCAGCATATTGGAAAACGGTAGAATTATTTTAAAAAAAAGAAAGTCGGCGTCACTTGAGACCCGGTTTCCGCAGTCTGAGGGTTAAAATAAAAATATATTTGCTTTAGTCACATTTGACCATACAGGTAATTGGGCCCTTTTACTTCTAACCATTACTCCTAGTTTCTATTTATTTTGAATTTTTGTTTGCAAAATGTTACAAGAAACAGGTTAACATGTAACTTTCACATTTTTTTTTACTAATACAGACCTGGTAATTAAGGTAGGGTTGTTTGATGCATTATATATATTATTATGATACATAAAGTGGTAGGTATGGTTAATCATAGCAAAGAAATATTTAAAAGAAATAAAGTTGGTGTGTTGTTGCAATCAAATTTAGAAAAAATTAAAAAGATTTGTTGGCTGATTTAAATTTTAAAATGCAGATTAAATAATTAAAGTAAATTGTAATTTTATCTTGAAAAGTTATAACATTTGAGTATTTGATATTGGTGATTCGAAGAAAAGTTAATGTTAGTGTAAGACAAATATACTTGCTCTGCAAAAATAATTGTAGTATGTATACTTCAGGTTAGGTAATTTAAGAAGTGGGCAGTAATAATTATATCTAGATAAGAAAAATTTTGTTTAAAAAAACCTGATTGAATAACAAGAAAATTTATGTACAGACGTTTTTAAAAAAACACTATTGAGAACTAATAAAAACTTAGAAATTAAACCTTTATTTGTGTGGAATTTTGATGTATAAAGGTATAATGGGTTGTAAACGGGTTTAAAAGGTGAATAAACGAAAATATAAACAAGAGTTGATGTAAGTAACAATCAGTGAAGAGATTGTGGTATACAATTTAATTAAATACAAAGAAGAAGGAAACGACAAAGTTTGGATAGATTTGGATTTATTGAAGTGTTGCAAGGTGTAATTGACAATCATTATTGGAGTTGGAAATTCTACTGAGGACTTGAATTGGTTTGCTGAGGTGTGCTGGCGTGGTTTGGTTGCTGCAGTAAAGGAGTTGTGGACAAAGGAGGTTAGTTTGGGAATTATCTGCTAGTTGAAGATTACCAGAGGGCTGAGTTCTGCAGCTGCATACTACGTAGAAGTACTAGGAGTGATGTTGGACCTGCAGGAGCCGGGAGTTTTGATTTTTGGGAAGTTCTCTAGTTGATTAAGTGTACATTAAGGATAAGCTGACATTAACCATAGCTGAGAATCATCAGGATGAGTAGCTGAAAAAGTGTAAGGAAGTCAGGTTTGTGGTAGTTACATTTAATAAGGAATAAAGAAACAATTAAATTGAGCAAAATAACATAATAACAATACTTACTTTGATAAAATAGTAGTTAAATTGTAAAAGGGAAAGTATATTTGTCAAATTTGATAGCCTTGTACTGTATACTGGTTGAAAGTCAAACTGACAGTTAATAGCAATCATTGAATTGACAATTCATATACAAATTTTGAATATTTAAAAATAGGCAACTTGATTAATGAACCCCGCCCTAACGAGTCTTAAATGCAATACATAATTTTAAAATACTACAAAAGATGTTTGATTGTCATATCACATTAATGGGAGCTATTGCATATTAAAAAGTAATACAACTGTAGTGCTTATGCATTCCAATATTTACAGTGGTAAGCATCCTGATTACTCATCTAAGGGTCGTGAGTTCGGTTCCTGGTCCCGGTGAGGTTTTTCAAAAATGCAGATGAAAGCCTCTACAGAATGCCATCATTCGGAAGTGTTGTAAAGCTGTGGGTCCCATATTACTACGATGTGTAGTATGTAAAAGATCCCTTGTTAGGGTTGGAACTCCTTAGTCTCGGCAAAATTCTAAGTAGGACTTTGACCATATGACCACAGCAGTCAGTGTCTAAGGTACCTGGTACTCTGCATGCCTAGACCTTGTTCATTAACAAACACACAAACGAAGAGTGCATAGAAATAAACAGATTTGACATATAACCTTAAAGATAAAAAACGAGATTTTGATGGTCAGACTATAACATAATAATCATGGTATAACAAAAAAACAAATTTGTTAAAATTAAGGCAACCAGGTTCAATTTATTTGTTGAATATTATTCAGCATCACAATCTGCAACTTTGCCCAAATTTAATCGACCTTGTATCTCTTACAGATTTTGTAATCCCAATGGCGAGCGTCGAAATTAAACAACCTGGTATACGTAACTAGTCAGAAATTGTATTTCTTTAGTTATATGTGTGGTAGAATTTCCTTCCAAGGTTGAGCGGATTATAATCGATTGTTAGAAGTGTTGAAGAGAGGTGTATTAACAAACACATTAGTATGGAAAAATGGCACATAGTATATTATGTACGTATTGTATATTACATATAGTTAATAAACGTCTGAATGTCATACTCTAGCTGAATTACCTAACTTAAATCTTCATCACGCAGTATTTTATTCATATACTTTTCATATAGGTAAAAACACATTCGCTTGAAAAGTTTGATACATATCAGTTGAAGCTTTACAATTTATTTGAATTTACTAATCACTTAAAAGAAACTCTCATGTTTTTAAATTACGCATCTTTCAATACTACAAAAATATATCTTATAAAATGTTCAAACAATTTACAAAATTCGTAGATAACGTGCATAAGTTTTGTTCTTGCACCAATATTGAAAACTTTATGTTGGACTAAAACAAATTAAAAAGGAGAGCACATAGTGTCATGTTTCTGATTCAATATAACTTAAATAATATAAATATAAAAGAACTACAATAAAATATATATAAATATGGCTGCCAATCTCTATGTTTGTAATAATTTATAGTGTCAAAGCTTAGCTGTGATTTCTCAGTACTATACATTTTCGCTGCCAATAATAATGACCTTACACCTCTATTAGTAACGAAAAACAATTTTTGTCATGAGAATAAAGTTAAACTGGAACCTGGAAATAATTTGAAAAAATCATCGTATTTTTTGTTAGAATTCTGAATTTCTAGCATAGATATTATTTGAAGTTTGAAAAACCTTAATAGTTTCTCAAACTTATAAAAATATCTCATTAAATTGAAATGGACGAATGAATGCAGTCTCAGTGGTTTAAGTCCTAGCAAAATTTCCAGACACGATTATTCCAGGTTACTACGTTTAATTTAGAACGCTAATATAAAAAGTACCTTCAAGATGTCACAAGCTACTTTTGACATCAAAATGAAGTTGTAAACTCCATCTTGGCACTGCCAGAGTTTAGCCTAAAGGTCATACAAAAATGGCTGCCAATGGAATGAAAACCACATGATATTGGTGTACATTAGGTTTTATATACTATGATTCATCAAATTATTGCAAATTACTGATAAAAACTGCAAAATTAAATCTTGCTGCGCTATTCCCTACACAAAATTGAATTGCAAAGTTTTTATCATAACCAAATAAATCATTTAACTAGTTTTAGTTGCTCAGTTTTCGCACAATTTCAAATAAGTAAATTTTTTTAAAGTAAATTGTAACATACATCAACTACAGATTTTGCACATTTGTTAAAAATACTGAGCAATTAAAATAATTTAAATTTTCTTTAACAATCAAAAACAATAATATAAATATTCACTAAAAATACTAAAAAGAAACAATACGAAATATTACATTCTTAACCTAAATATAATTATTATAACTAAGAAATAAAAAAAGTTAAGCTTAAAATACATAAACTAAAGTTCTATAATCATAACTTAACGCAATTACTTATTAAACTCGATTGGTTAAGTATGAACACTATATAGTTTTTAAAAAAGTTCATGTAACCTTAAGTATATATACTTTTTAATAAATTACAAAAAATGATTAAAAACTTGCTATATTCAAAATAAAGCCAACTTCTAAAAACCGTAGCAGAGTCAGAATATGTTTAAATGGTATTGTTTTAGTTTAACCTCTAAATTCAATCGGTCATTTTAAGAATTATTGTAAATTTTATACACTATTATAGAAAAGATTTCCGAAGGAATTTAGGGGCAAGTTTAAAACAAATTTTCCATTTATAACACTCTTCAAACATAGAGAGTCAAAATTTTCGGAATACTGGCGCATATTACAAAGAATACCTTACACAAATTCATATGTGGCCGAGGTAAAATGCAACGTGCTAACGTTAAAGTAATAATGTGACATGGAAACCTAAGTTTTATAAATAAATAAAATGTTGCGCTGCGACTTCAAAAATTGGAAATTACATGAAAACGTTTGAAGTCAGATGTTACTGGCAGCTGTACATAAATTTAGTCCTAATTATTCTCTATCTATTTCATTGGTTTGTTCACTACTGCAAAAGAGAGCACTGGTATTTTACATTCTAGTTTAAATAAATAAATAAAGCTAATATATTTGTAATTAAAGCAGTTTTGTAAGGATGAAATTTCAGGCGAGATCAAATTTATTTTAACACAAAAATGCGGGTGTCATTTCTGGCTTTCCTATTTGAACTAACAATTTTATATCTATAAAACCCAAGTTTCATATACTATAAGTTAAGGTGTAGTGCAACTACTGCTGTGGTACGAGATGATGAATTTGTTTTTGGCGATTGTCTTTTTTTATAGTGTCTATAAATAAAAGCTCGCTTCCTTTCCAATGTATGGCACAACCAATTTCAATTTAATTAGGCGAAACATGATTATTAACGTAAAAAAAAAACTTATAAACTCTAAATGAAGAAATAGCACATTCAATAAAGAATTCAAAAAATACGATTTATGTACTCCTCTTAAAAAACTTAATACAATGGCAAAACAGAGATCACAATTTGTCATTACGTATTACAATCTAACTTTACTGTATGTATGAGTATTGTGACGACATTTGGCACCCGATATTAAATTACGTCATTCAAAATACCGTACAGAGAAAGTACGGTCAGGTAAATTGTAAAATTATCTCAGCCACATATGATAACACTATATTTATTATAAAGTGTTGCACTTTATTAACTAAACAGAAAATTAAGTCAAAAAATAAGTAATAATAAAAAAACAGAATACAGATTTTATCACTGCAGAATTTTCTTAAAAAAATATAATATTGTTTATGCACGATGTCTGATGAATGAATGATAGCCGTTTGTACGAATGCGTGTATATACATCTGGCAAGCCCTGCCTACACTAGCAATGCTATTGTGGCGGCTGGCTTGGATTGTGAGGCAAGTTTGGAGGTGGACCCTGAAATTGTATATATTTATATAGTATTTGCTGTTACACACAGTACAAGTAATAAAAACAGAATTTAAAAATAAAAGAATGCTTTTTATGTTGTTGCTTAGAATGTTCTTATGCTTGCAGTTGAATGGTGAATTTGTGTTGTTACTAATAAATTTTAAGGTTTGTAGAATTTGCTAAAATGGCATGAACAAATGCTAGGATTACTCAACTGTTTCAACATAATTTTGAATTGTAACAAAGTCCTTCTGAACAATCTGAGAATAAAAATCTGGTGTGATACACTCACACAACTTCCTTTTACAGTGATCTTATAATTAGTCAAAAATTTCATTTTTGTTTTTAACCATTTGTTAAAAATTTTCAAAAATTACAAATTCTACAGAAACCGCACAAAATAGAGCGTTAGTTCAGGAGACAAATTTTCTCTAAAATTTTAAGCTGAATTCCAAAATGTAATAATATACCGGGTGTTTTATTTAAAATAGGAGTTAATAAAAAAAATAGAAAAAAAAACAAAAGAAACCCACTTTAGAAGTATTCAACTGGAAAATCACCTATCTCACATCAATACACATTAAAAATGTAAGAAAAATGTAAAATTTAAAAAAAATCGTTAGAGCCGTTTTTGAAAAAATCGAAAAAAACTGAAAAATCACAAGAGTAAACACCTACTTCCGGTTATGCGATTTTCTTCAAAAGCTTGCTGTCTTATCTACATAGTACACAAAACTTATATATGAAGTTTCAACGCCATACCTCTTTTCGTTTTTGAGATATTCTGTTCACAGACAGACACACAGACAGACAGACAGACAGACAGACCAATGAAAAAAAATATGTTTTTTGGGATCAGGGGACTCTAAAACGTGAAGATCTGTTGAAAACTCAATTTCGAATTTTTGGGGTGAATCCAATACTTCCTTTATAGTAGTAAAAGGAAGTAAAAATTACTTACTGGTATGGTTGGGTAATGTGGTGCGGCAGGGAGCATATGATGCGGTCCTGGTCCTAGCTTGGGGCCGTCTTCTGCTTTTTCTTCTTCTCGCCTTTTCAGACAGGCTGCTTTTGGATTTAAATTCCGTTCTGAAAAAGTGAAAGTATTTATTTTCGTGTATAAACAACATAATCATTGCGCTTTTAGGACTAATGTTTATGTGTGTAACAACCTCTAATTTAATTTCTGTTGTACCGTATTATCAGTTGTAATATAACAAGTGGAATGATTATTATCGATGCTTTTTTTTTTCGAGTTAAGGTTGGTACTGTTAATGTTAGTTACCCTGCTGTTAATTTTAAGTCCGTCAAATTCGAGATTAGCAGGTTAGGTTTTGTGTCAGTTTGTGTCAAAACTGACGGAAAACCCAACCTGCCATCCTCGAATTTGACATAGACTTAAAATTGACAGCAGGGTAACCAACATTAACAACGCCAACCTAAAAAAAAATCACAACCAGTTATGATCACCCCTAAAAACAATTACGAAAATAAATTACTACCGCTGTGATAATGTGTAACTAGGCATTTCTATGCACCTCACTGGTTAAAATAGGGTCACGGAAAATTACTGATAGAAAAAAACGAGGTACTTAATAAATGGAGAGACCACTTTAAAAATTTACTAGATAATGACAAAAACGAACTAACAATAACCCTGGAAGAAAAAGATACAGAAGAAGTAGAGGAACCTGGATGGGAAGAAACGTGTGCAACAATTAACAATTTAAAAAATGGAAAAGCAGCAGGCCCTGACGAGGTGACTGGTGAAATGCTAAAATATGGTGGAGACCAGCTCAAAAGACAGATACATCATCTAATTACAAAGATTTGGCATGAAGAAAAAATGCCCAAAGATTGGAAAAACGGAATAATAATTCCAATATTTAAAAAAGGTAATAAAAATGAACTTAAAAACTATAGAGGCATAACACTACTAAGCGTAGTCTACAAAATATTGAGCAGTATAATCCACAACAGACTATCAAACTATGCAGAGAAAATTTTAGGAGAACAGCAGAATGGGTTTAGAAAGGACCGATCCACGATAGACAGCATACACATGATGAGGCAAATATTTGAAAAAAGCAAAGAATTTAACATTGATATCCATAATCTCTTCATCGATTACAGTCAGGCCTTTGACAAAATTAACAGAAATAAAATGTTGACAGAAATAAGTAGCCTAGGAATTCCAACCAAGCTGTTACACCTTATCAGAATGACTATCGCAGACACAACGGCAACAGTTAGAACAACAGAGGGTGACACGGAGAGTTTCAATATCAGGGTAGGGGTCAGACAAGGAGATGTGCTTTCACCTACATTATTTAACTTGGTACTTGAAGCTGTAATGAGAAGAATAAACATCAACGGGCTTGTCAGTACAAAAAATACCCAAATATGTGCCTACGCAGATGATCTAGTGATAACGAGTAGAACAAAACAAGGTCTTATCGAGGCATTTTGTAAATTAGAGAAAGAATCACGAGCACTAGGATTAATAATTAACCAAAACAAAACAAAATATATGACAACATGGAAACATAATGCTACGAACCAACCGCTACTCATAAATGAATACACCTTCCAACAAGTGAATACATTCTGCTATCTAGGGGCGCAACTAGATATCAAGGACAGCATGAAGGAAGAACTCAATGCAAGAATTAAATCAGGATATAGAAGTTACCATGCATGCAAATATCTTCTGCAAAACAAAATACTAAGTAGAGCCTCTAAGATAAGAATTTACAAAAGCGTAATAAGACCGGTCATCACGTATGGATGTGAAACCTGGGTTCTCACAGAAACGCAAGAAGAGCAAGTAAGGATTTGCGAAAGAAAAATATTAAGAATAATATTCGGACCGATACAAGAAGCAGAAGGTATATGGAGACCCAGAATGAACCATGAGCTATATGAACTTGTGGGTAACGAGACCATTATCAAATACATGAAAGCACAAAGAATGAGCTGAATGGGACATATTTACCGTAAGGACAGAACAAGAGCTGTAAGGGCAATAACTGAATGGAACCCAGGAGTTACCAGAAAGAAAGGAAGACCATGCCTACGATGGAGAGATGCAGTAGAAAAAGACATACGGCAAATGGGCATAACAGACTGGCGAAATAAGATCAAGAATAAGAAAGCATGGAAAGACATAGTGAAGAAAACAAGAACCCACCCAAATCTGTAGTACCCTACCAGGAAACCGACGCGTATAAGGACCAATCCACCTTGTACGAAACAACGGAAAGGATTACGAAAGCTCCATTAGAAGAGCAGGCCATAATCCACAAGGGTTGCTGCGCCAATACATACATACACTGGTTAAAATAGGGTCACGTGATACATGAATTATATTCTCAGTTGTAATATAACTAGTGGAATGATTATTTTCGATGATTTTTTTTCCGAGTTACAACCGGAACCTAAATTTAACTCATGGTACGCACTCATTAAATTAGCTGTTTCGGTTTTAGCGAGTAAAAAATCATCGATCATTAATCATTACACGAATTATATTTGGAAAGAGAATATATTGAATGAAATGCAAAATATCAAATACTTATTTTATTCTTATGTTGGCACTGTTAATGTTGGTTACCCTGCTGTCAATTTTAAGTCTATGTCAAATTCGAGATTAGCAGGTTAGGTTTTGTGTCAGTTTGTGTCAAAACTGACGGAAAACCCAACCTTTTTTTTTTAAATGACTTGGAAGGAGTCTTCCGAGTAGCCATTGCGATACACCAGATTCTGGAACCAGTTAGCCCATTACTTCAGAGTCTGGATCGATTATTTTGTCCCGGAGTAGCTCCTGGACCATCTCCGTAATTGCATTCCAATTTTCTTTACTTTCTAACATAATCTCGGATAATGTTGTCCGCTGTGATGTTTCTATTCACCTTCTTGTTTTTGTTGCCCGGATAGTTCCATACTTGTTACATTGAAAGAAAAAAGTGTGCTCTGGGTCGTCTCTCTCGTGGTCACAGAACAAGCACTTCTCTTCTTCCGTTTTTTTTAATTCTCTTTTTGTAGGTCATGACGCTGCCATGTCAGCTGATCATTGGTGTGAGGTAGAAATCTACTTCCCCGTGTTTTCTCCCTATCCATGCTTTCAGGTCTTTTATAAGTTTTTTTGTCCATTTTGCTTTTCCTGTGTCTCCGTATCCTTTGGTCCTATCTTCTACCATGAGTTCCATAGGTTTCATTCCCGCTATTACCTGGCGTGCCTCAGTGGACACTGTTCTATATGCGCATGTCACCGCAATTGTTAATTTCCTTTGCGTTTTATCGAGCATGTCTTTGTATTTTCCGAACTTAGTTGCCTTTTCCCATTTAGGGGTTGCATACAGCATTGTGGAATAGGTCACGGCACACAGTAGCTTTCTTTTGCACTGTCTAGGACCTTCAGTTTTAGACATCAATCTGGTTAAAGCCGCAATTGTTTTGCCAACCTTCTGGGTGATGTACGTTAATATGCTGTTTCATTCCTGCATTTCTTTCGAATATGACACCCAAGTACTTTAGTTTGTCTTTACTTCTAATTGCAGTGCGTTCCGTCTCGATTTCTATTTCTTTTAGTGTGTTACCTCCATATAGGATTACTAGTTCCGTTTTATCCATTGCTAGCGTTGGTTTCTTCCTCCGAATCGCCTGTGCGGTTCTCATGATTGCTGTGTTCGTGTTGCATTTGAGGGAGTCGAGCGTCTTTGCTGTTACTAATATGGCAACATTGTCCGCGTAGCAGAGAATCTCTGTGCCTTTGGGCATATCGGTCCGCACCACGTCATCGAAGATTAAGTTCCATAGTAAGGGTCCTAATATAGATCCTTGTGGAACTCCACAACTCAGCGGGTATTCTTTGTTTCCTTCTGCTATTAGTATTCTGTCCTCAAAATAACTGCATATTATTCGTATCAAGTAGTTACTGAAGTTTCTCCTCCTTAATTCTTTTACAATTTCGTCCCAGGTAGCTGAGTTGAAGGCATTTTTGATGTTGAAGTTATCAGCAGACATAGGCTCCTGTTTTTGTATGCCACTCCTTTTATCCTGGTGATTTTTTCCTTTATAACATTTATCGGGTCTATTGTAAATTTTCGTTTCCTAAATCCGTATTGGTTTTCAGACATGTGGCCTTTCTCTTCTAGTTCCGAGATTAATCTTGACTGTATCATGCTTTCTAGCAGTTTGCCGTAGATGTCTAGAAGGCATATTGGCCTGTAACTCTTCTGTTTGTCGTCGCTGTGTGTATTTCTGGGTTACCGCCTGGTTTCTGTACAGTCTTGTCATGTCTCTCTTCTTTTTCATGCTATCTTTTCGTTTCCGTGCTATACTGCGTTCCACCAGTATATTGGTTTTCTTCTTGTCTTCCTGTTTGTCGGTGAGAGATTGTCCTTACAACTGCCTTGTATCATACTGATGTATTCCTCGGGTGTAATTGGTTCATTTTTTTCTGATAATTTCTTAGTAATGTCTGCTTGTAGTTTTTGGTCGTTGTCCTCATTTGTCTTCCATCTGTTTTTGGTGCTTACTGCGCCATAGCTTGGTATATTGTTTTCCAGAGTGAATATTATATTCTTCTGGTCGCTTCCGTTCTCTTTATCCGTTACCGTCCACCCGTGGCATCTTGTGGCTAGGTTTGAACTCACTATGGTTATATCTATATATGATATCCCTCTTCCCGTTTCGAAAGTCGAAGTGTCTCCATTGTTTAGTATAATGAAGCCTGTTTTCATTGCCCATTCGACTATAGTGTGTCCTCTGTAGTCTGTATTTGCTGCGCCCCAATAGGTCGACTTGGCATTTAGGTCTCCTGTTAGAACTATATTCGTATTTTGCAATATATGCATTTTTATACTGCATTCTATATCTGTCCAAATTTCTTCAAAATCGTCTCTGCCAATATTTGGCGATATGTATATACCGATGGGACCACAATTATAACGGGTGTTCATAAACAGTCGTCATCACAGTAGGTTTTGACTTCAGAAACGTATGTCTATTAAAATTGAGAAAGAATGCGCTATGACAGTACTCAATGACGTTTCATTGTGTTGCACGAATTAATCAAAGACATAACATTTTGTTTTTCAAAGCAACTGAGATGACGACTGTTTATGAACACCCGTTATATAACAGCAATGAGATAACATGAATAAGAAGATAACACATATTGCTTGAGTAGGAAAGAGATAAACGTAGTAGCAAATATACGAGTAGGCTTGACGCTTACTTTAATTATGACATATGTCAACTAATTGTGCCTACTAAAATAATTTTGTTGTATGGGCATCTCTTTCTTACTCAAGTATTTTATTTTGTTGTTCATGTTACCTCATTGCTGTTATATATAATTGTGGCCCCATCAGTATACAGTGTGTCTCACCGACTATGAGACATAGCAAAATTAACATTGGGAAATTACGTAAGGATCAACTATTGCTTTGGCCGGATCGAGAATTGTGATTGGTCAGAAGTGAAACAATCATTGAATTATTTTGTTGTCACAACTGTGCTTTCGTTTCTAATTGCGGGTAACTTTAAAATTTTCCCAATACAAATTTTATTAATATTCATTGGACTGTAGGATATTCCTGTTGTTATCAAAACTGCTGTCTGTTGGTATGCCTAGAATTCGTTCACTAATCTTACTTTCTCATTTTTATGCGCGCGCAGTAAATTTGGCACTGTCAAATTTGCGTGTTTAACTTTCCATAAATGAAGAAAAGAGATAACTTTCGCCTTATTTGTTTACATTTTATTTAAAAACAGCCATTTTCAAGAATAACACCACACTTGGTGAATTTACTTGGTAAGAATTCATATCGCTATATCTTACCTACTTTTTAATAATTGTAGCACGACCTTGCTAATTTTAGGTTAAGCTGAAAAAATGGTTTTCTCTGATGAAGGCAATAAGTTTATCGTAGAGGCTGGTTTTTATTCTGGAGAACGTGATGAAAATTGTGTTTGGATATATTTATCTCAATCTTGTTATCAACAATTTGAAAAACAGTTCTCTAACATCGTAGTGCCACGTTCCGTGGAACATGTAGTAACGGCAAATGTACAGGAACACCACTTAATCTGTGGTCACTGAAGAAATTTTGCAAGATATTTAAGATCGAATAACCACAAGTCCTAATAAATATTTACCACATTTGTCAGCTCAAACAGGTAAATTGACATGCAATGGTGTTCTTTAATAATTAAATTATTGTACATTAATTTTTTGTAGGCGTTTTGTACAGATCCTGTTCTGTTAAAAAGGTGTGCAAAAAATGCTGCATATTATGCACCATTAGATGATTTCCGCTACACACGAGCTATTGTGATTGCAGTAAATACCATCACACCAAGAATATTGGCCAATGTGTTTAACGATAAAACGTAGGGTTAAGTATTTAGAACATGATCGAAAGCAATTTGAGAAATTGCTGTGAAAAATAAATATGTAACTGCTAAAATGATTAGTTTACTAACAAATTTACATGTTTATTTAAATGTTACTTGAATACGTATGCTATTGTAATTAAGCAGGGTGCCTGACGTGCAGTAAACAGACATACGAGAGAGGTTAAGTATTTATGTATAACTGTAAACAATGTATTTTATAATAAAAAGTTTTGTCTTGTATTCTGTGGTTTTGTTCAAGAAAAAATTGTTAATTTAAAATAAGATAAACAATGGTATATCCAAAAACTATTTTTAAAATAAAATAATGGAAAGAAATTACAAATTTAACGAATTTTATAACAAAACAGATTTAACTAATTAATTAAATGCTCAAATGTGTTTCCATTCACTACTAAACAGTGACTTAGTCTGTCGTAAAAGTTGCAACGTACATTATTTAACATTTGAGGCGTTATATTAAAATATGCTTCTGTAATAGTCTTTAAGGAAATCTAAATTTGCATGTCGTCGCGAGCTATAAATTTTTGACACATCCAGTTTCTCGGAATGGTTTTACAATTCGCGCTACTGTGTCCTTGGAAGGAATTGGCCGATCATTGTAGTACACACTAACAAGATCTGAAGTTCTTCTCAAGCTGTTACCGGCTAAATTCCAAGAAACTGTTTGGATTTTTTCGTCTGTAGTGTAAACATTCATTGTAGGTAAATGTATCACTTATTATAAATGATCAACTACGTGGATAACTTTAAAATTGTTTGATTTTATTATTCTAAACAAATTTGCTTAAATAGCTCAAATAACTTTGATTAGGTATTTGACAAAATTTATATTTTCTTTTGTTTTGCCTAATTAAACAGCATCCATAGATCATAGCCCTAGTTGATCCTTATATACTTTTCCAATGTTAATTTTGCTATGTCTCATAGTCGGTGAGACACACTGTATATAAAATCAATAACCTTAATTACCCTAAGGTGTAAATGTGCAATTTACCATAATACATTTACAAATACAGTCACAATAGAATCAATCATAAATGTTTCACGAGTAAATAAATGTTTGCCCATTCTTTCTTATTCTTTGCCATCTTCATCCCCTCTTTCCAAGATTTTCCTCGTTCTTTCAGACATTCAGCCACTACCTGATTCCATGTTTTTCTCGGTCTTCCTCTTGGTCTCTTCTGGGTAGATTTCGCTAGCCATACTCTTTTCGTTTGTCTTGTATCCTCCATTCTTACTATGTGTCCAAACCACCTTAACTGTTGTTTCTCTATGCTTTTCAAAACTGGTTCTACATTGAGTTCTGCTCTGACTGTCTCGTTTCGTATTTTATCTCTTCTAGTAATACCTTTAACACCTCTTAAATACTTCATTTCCAGTGCCTGTATTTTGCTCTTCATTTGACTGTTTTACACCCAGCTTTCACATCCGTAGGTCAGGATTGGTTTGTATATTGTGTTGTACACTGTCATTTTCATTTTCTTCGTTATCTCCTTTTTCCTTATGAAGGTGTTATGAAGGGTGTAGAAAAGTCTCGTTGTATTCTCTATTCTGTTGTTGATTTCCGCCTCTTCCTTTCCATCCTTATGTATGTTTACTCCTAGATATTTGAATGCTTCTATTTGCTCTATATCCTTTCCATCTAATTTTATTGTTATCTTGGTTTTGCTCTTTCCGATTGTCATTACTTTGGTTTTAGCAACGTTTATTTTCATGTTTCTTTTTTCTAATGCTGTCTTCCGGATGTCTAAGTTCATTTGTAATTCCTTTTGGTTTTTTGCGTAGATCATCAAGTCGTCGGCAAAGGCACATTCCACTACTTCCACAATCTGCATGTTTCTGTACCCTACTTGTAGTTTCTTTGTTTTACTCTTCGTTTATTTTATGATGTTGTCGAGAACTATATTGAATAGAGTTGGGCTCAGTACTCCCCCTTGTCTCCATCCTTCTTTGGTTACGAACTCCTCAGATTCCAAGTTTTCCTTTCTAACATAATTTCTTGTATTTTTATACAGACTGTAAATAGCTTTTACCAGCTTGTTGCTGATTCCTCTTTGTTTAAGAATGTTCCACACTTCTTTTCTTGGGGTGCTGTCAAATGCTTTTTCAACGTCAATAAATGCTACATATATGGTGTTGTTTACGTTCTTTTTATCATTTGCTTCATAGTAAATATGTGGTCTTGCACTCCTCTCGTGCTACGCACTCGGGATTCTTGTTGAAAGGCAAATTTACTGAACATATTTCTTAGCAAAACATTCTGACAGAAAACGTCAAAATTTAATCGGCTATTTTAATGCACTTGAGGTATTACTGTTGATTATATCACGAGTCAATAAACAACGTTTGAATAGTGTGTTTTAAATATTAAAAGTACAGTTAATGTGGTTGTTATGACAATTGTACTGACAGCAGGTAACGTGATGTTTGTGAAGGCGTGTGATTATCACCTATTAATCAGGAAGGTATGTGATTATCAGTTGCTTTGTATATTGTCAAAAGTTAGTACATGCGTAACTAGGCATTTTTCCGTTTTTCATTGGTTGATGTTAGAGGGAGTGGTATAATCAACAGTAATGTATTAAGTGCATAGTGACTTGCCGATAATGCTGGTTAGATTGCACGACCGCTGGATTGTAATCTGGTCAGTATTATCAAAGCAAGGAACTATGCACGCAATATATTTTGAATCGATTAAAAAAACTAACAAATCATCATTTTAATGAGTAAGGTGGAGTATTACCGATAAGTTGTTATGTAACACCTTATCGACGCAAGTCGTTTTTGATTGGTTGAAAGTTGCGAGTTCGATCATTCGTTAAATGATACCGTTTGACAGATGTATGCAATAGTCATTATAATATGTAAATAAAACACTAAAAAATATGAAGTAATAATAAATAAAAAAAATAGTATATTATGTTATTAGGAGCAAAAGTTATATTTTATGTGGCGAGGCTGGACGGGTTATTTGCCGAGCTTGCGAGGCAGATAAGTACAGCCGAGCCACATAAAGATACTTTTGCTCCGAATAACATATAGTATTTTTTCTTCAAATGTTTTTATAACAAATTATTTACAACTTTGTGAACAAAATTCGAAGAAAATTACTCGATCTCGCCAGCGGCAGATAATATTATCTGCCGCTGACGAGCGGCAGATAAAGTTGTCAGCGGCAGATAATAACTTTATCTGCCGCTGACGAGCGGCAGATAAAGTCGTCAGCGGCAGATAATATTATCTGCCGCTTGGCAATAAAGTGACAGTTTAGCATCATCAATCCAGCAGTATAATGCCATATTTTACTGCCGTTTGAAGAAAAAATCTGTTATTACCATATATGTCAATAGTAATTTTACAACATTGCAGATAATAACATATTTTTCAAGAAGCTCAATTAAAATATAAAATATACTTACCCCTAACTTGTTGTTCTAACGTCATAATCACTTCAACTGCCATGTTGAGAATCCCCAGTTTGGTCTGCGGTTTATCTGTTTTGAGATGAGCCATGCACATACGACCCAATTCTTTTAGCGCCTCATTTATATCACGAATACGTATCCTAAAAATAGCATTAATGCATATAGCGATGTAGTTCCTACTAGTATCCAGCTTATCTGTGAATTCAATTATAGGAAAGTTTACGGTAAATTATTTTTTTATAAAATTTGTCATTTTTAGCAGTTAAAAGGTACTGCGTTCAATCAGAAGATAAATGATTATTTTTTAAAATAATTTACCGTTTATGGTGCAATTTGGAGGTAATGTTAGCAACTTAAATGCATTTAAAAGAATTGCAAAATTGAAAAATCAATCTGAATTCATATGAAATCACTTAAAAATGTTGGAATATTGATTTGGAAACAACTTAACAAATAAATATAGAGTGCCAATTTTTCTTTAAAATGCAATTTGCAATCATCATTTATAAAGTTACAGGCGCCTATGGTAAAAATAGTAATAACATTTTGCAATTCTTCGATAGCAAAATTTGTTGGCACCTCTACTACAGTACAAGCTGCCTTGTTATATAGTGGACGAAAGAGAAAGCAAATACACACAGATGAATACAGGCCAAAATACACATAATTATGTAATGTTAACACAACTAAAGGCTAAGGCGCACCTTTCTCTAGCATTATTTGCCTGCCTTCTCTCCCGTTCCCTTTGAATTTTTATCTCTGGATCCAATTCTCCCTCTTCTTCGTCCGCACTTGAACAGAAGAATAATAAAATGCCTGCCTGACTTTTGAGTGCAAATTTGTTTGATAAACTACCACCAAAGCGGAAAATGCCAGTCACATTTGAAAAGTTTATTGTACCAGTATTAATGTACTGATTTACTGAATTTTAACGACTTTATAAGACATGGTACATAGTAACACGCATTCAGAGTGTATATCAAGGCCCATATTCAAAGTGTACTTATCATTAAAAAATAGTTAAAATGGTGCGTCAAATTAAAATATTTGGACATTCTAAATACAATCTACCCATGCTGGCCAATTCGCTATAAAATGTTATGCGAACGAGTGAAAAATCAAGTAATTCGCATAACATTTATATTCCAGAACATGGGCCTAGTGTAGACAGGAAAGGCATGGGAGAGGAAGTAACTTATTTTGTATGCAGTACTATATAAAAACATTGCTAATTTTGCAATTAATATTAGTATTTACAATACAATTACAATTTTTAGTAAGGGGACGATAATAATAAATTTAGAAGGATCCACATTATTGTTAATTATAGAACTGCATAATTGCAAATAGGGTGGGTATTAAGGAAACAGCAGGTGCAATTCTGGAAGAATGATTAAAATCGTGTAATATTGCGTGCTACTACATACCGTTCGCGAATGTTGTTGGCCTGTCTGCGCTCTCTCTCGCGCACGGCCTTGTTGCTTGGATCATCAGTTTCGTCATCATCAGCATCACTACTTAAACAACACAGTTATATTCATATACATATGCAATAAAAGTAATATTAATGAAATCTTTGGCAGTCTGTTCATATATAGCAGTTTATCAAACATTTTCTACAAACATACGAATATAATAAACAGTACATTCTTGTGAAAATATTCGTGGTATATTTGAATAAACTTATATACAGGTTGTACTATGATGATTTTCTGCAAATTTGAGATTTTGTTTACAAGTTCAAAATGAGTAAAATAGTACTTTACGTTAACGAGTTTACAGAAAACATTTTTATTACAGCTTTTTACTTCGTTTAATTATTTGATTTATCGTTACGTATGAATTCTATATTTCAACACGCTGATCCACAGCTTACATACACCAATGTTAATATAATATCTTGAAACTGTTTGAGTTCTACTCTGAATTTTGAGTGATGAAGTATAGGCATAAATGGTGGGTTATGGCACGACGCCGCGTATAAGAAGATTTGCCGTGGTATAATTCAATTGACGTCGCGGTTTGTTCGTTACACCACCTGCCTGCCATTTTTAATTAAAGCAAATCGAACTGAAACCAAAAGTATATGCTATCCACAGCACAACCATCCAATGCAAATAAACGACAAAAATGAGGTTAAGTGTTTAAACGGCAGTTTTGTATGTCATTTTAAATACCCCGTAGATTGGATGGGTCATCAACATGCAACGAAACATCTGATTTCATCAAAATTATAGGAATCGCTTTGTTCCAAAGCTTTTTAGAAAAGCATTTTACGGATATCGTAAGCATATATTTAGGCGAGTTGTTACGTTGGAAAATCCTGTTTCTACATTTTTTTATTACAATTTTTACAGTGGGATATGGGCTTTAGCTATAGACAGAATGTAAGAATCTTATAATCGACAATTTTCATTCAGCTGAAACCCTTAATTGAGTATTCAAGTTAACCGTACGTTAAGAGAGTTAACTGTATCAATTAGCTAACCAGGTAAGCAAATTTCTTTCATAATGTATAAAGAACAAATTGATTTCAATCGAATCGAAATGAGCACAGATAATAATAGAAAAAAGTGGCAAGCTTATTGCAGCTCTATAATCGTGTAAAGTCAAAAACGGTATGCGGATTATAATCAATTTGATAATAAATCAATCACCATAAATTGAGTCAGTAAAATATTTCAAAAATTTCACCCAATCTAAAAGATGAAGTAAAGTAAAATTTCCATCTGATCTATTAACGAACATACAAGTCTCAACATTTAAAATCATAAATAAAAAGATAAAAAATAATAGGACGAATTGCTAGTAATTATTATATAGAACTTCAAACAAATATCAATAAAATAAAAATATCAGAAATAAAAAAAGAAAACTTCGTCGGGTGGATATGAACATTGAACAATATTTGAAAACTAGGAAATGGATATCAAGCTTGTGAAAAATGTATGTCAAGATTGACATAAGAAAAATTCAAAGTGAAGAACAGCTAAAAGGCAAAAAAACTGGAGTTTAGACTAGGATGTATATAAACTATTTTTAAAATTGTTTAAGTTATTGTGTCTTTATGAGAAGTTGGAAGCTCTATATTTATAGAAACTATTTTGAGCCTCTGAATAGAATATCAAACTTACAGAATACCTTTACAGAACAACCTGTATATAAACACATATATTATAGACTAAATCAAAAATTAAAGTAACGTGTGTTAAAAAAAAATGTTATCGAGAGGGCTTTGCTTTGAACTAGATTTTGTCTTACGGCGGCATGTCGGTAATTATTCCATCGCTCTATTCAGAATTCAACGTGCGAAGTCACTTGAGCTGTCAGTTGTTAAAGTGAGGTTGTGTGCATACGCAATTCATAAAATAAGTTACGACATGACTTTCAAAAATTACTGTTTGACACAAGGCCACTTGATAACGATTTTTGTTTAACGCACTTTACCTGCAAGGTCTAAAATGTAAAACAGTTCATAATACTGTTGTACACCATAAACTGGTAAAACATGAATAGGTATACAGTACCTTACTATAGAATTATAAATCAACATATGAAGTTTAATTCTGTTAGATTTGAATAGCTTTTTCAACTATTTTCAATTTTTGTAAAGCAACAGCGTGAATCTTAATATTTTTTTAATTAAAAAAATTAGTTTAAATTTAATTGAAATTTTTAAAAGGTATAGCTAAAAATATCCATATACTTCTTGAAAACTAACATGACAGCTAAGGTACTTACTATCTTCTAGCCCGCTTTGTGGTCTTTGTTACTGTTGCTGCACTAGTTGAGTTAGGTTGTGCTACTACACTGTCTACTGAGCTCGAAGGTTTTGTATCGCTATCTGGAGGTTCTTTACGTTTTTCTATTACAACAGAAAAAATTGCTTGTCAATATTTGCTTGTACTTAAAGACAACCTAAAACTACTTACTACTGTTGTGTGTCGCTCGCTCAACTTTTACAGGTTCTGGAAAGGGCGATTCTGGTGGTGACGCAGTATAGCCCAATGCTGTAACTTGGGAGGACCTAAACTTGGGGGCAGCTGCCCTAAACCTATTTGAGACTCTGCATGGTTACGTAGTACGTTGATTGCATCGTCCAGTCTTTCCTCCATACGTGTTCCCTGAAAGAATATGAGTGAGTTAGCAGTCGATTAGTTCGATATTAACTGTAATATGTTAGAAATAGTAAGAATATTGCTAGTCGTAGTAGTCTATCATTTGCTACTATGTTTGAAGTTTGAATATTAATTATAACTACAGCAGATGTGTGTTAAAGCTGACAAGATAATTACATTCAAATATCGGTTTTACTACTTTTCCACTACTATATCTACAGGGTGTCTACATTTACAATAATAGCTGCAAAATTAATGAAATTTCAAAGTTATACTGGAATTTTGGAGCTCATTATTCATCTTGCATTGTAGCAAGTTTATCTAATTATTCATATTCTAGTTATATTGGAACTAAGAAATAGCTTCCAGTAATTTAATCGGGACATTTTCTATCAGAATTACAAAAAAGTATCAGTAAAATAATAACTGAATACACCTGGAGACTTACGTAGAAGGTACAATGTAAGTAAAGCCTTTATGGTAACTGATTTATTGATTCAATAGGATGAGTAACGTTACAAAATCACACATACCAATGGTTCAATTTAGACATGAAATACACTGTTAATGATAGAATATTATATAAAACAGTGTAACTACTATTTCAAATATAACGAGCAATAAGCACTTATTAAGTTTTGAAAGTTATACATCATAGACACCCTGCTAGTTTTGAGCTAAGGCTAATGACTTACATTAACTTCAGCATGGTCCCTTAAGAATCCGATCGCATCGTCTAAGCGCTGTGCCTCAGGAGCAGGCTTCACACAAAAACAGAAAAACACATGCAAACACAAACCAAACAACAAAAAAGTTCTAACTACCAATCATATACAATTCAAAAACGTTTAATAAAAACATGAGAAATTGAAAATGGGGCCACACTTAGCTATAATACCAAACTCTATATATTTACAACAGTAATTTGGTGCACGCTTCAGACAACTGTTTCTTGTTGTATTATTAAATGTGAATTTCTTTAAATATTGAAAATAATATTACAGGTAACATTCAAAATGATACTGAACTTTATGAATCATATTTTTTGCGTAACATTCCTTACAAGCCTCTAAAATATAAAATTACAAAGCATTAAAATTAATAATTGTTTTATATAACAGAATAAAAAAAAATAAATTGCTTTACAAAAACTTCAGTCCAGTATTAATATATCTAAAATTACTACTATAAGAAAGGACTATTACAATATAATATATTTTTACTAACCATTGTGACAGCTTGTGTATAGTGTGGAGAATGGGGAGTGTTATGGTTTCCTATCCAGCCCCCTGGTGCAAGTGGCGGTGGAGAACTAACAGGAGTAGACGGTGCAGAACTGTAGCTGCTTGCACTGGCTTGTTCTCCAGTTATTGGATAAATCTGTAAATGAAATGCACATCGATATAGGAAACTGACATATACACCTACAGATATGGTAGAAAACAACTCAATATTTTTCCTACAAACAATACTCATAAGTTAATATTAATATCTGCAAAAATTAATACTAAAAATCGATACAATAGTAAAATATGAAACAAAATAAATTTTAAAAATTAAAAAGTTAAAAGGTATAGAAATAGAATTAAAACTCACTGTTCCTAATCCTTTACTAATACCATCTGGGTGGGAGTGGGGATGAGAATGTGGGCCTGTAACGAATGCTGCACTGTTCGCTCCAGATGCAGTGGATGCAGGAGCACCATTGGCTCTAAATGACGACATGGGTGGTAATCCTTGGTTTTCAGTCTCAGGTGTTAGACCATATGGGTCGTAAGTTTGATAAGGGGGTGCGTACGAAGTGGGCCAGTCTCCTCCTCCATCAGGTCCCAGGTAGTAGTTGGTTCCCGTCGTTGGTGAAGCATAACGGGGGGAATCGTGTGCAAACTCGTCTGAACCATACTGCAGTAAAAAAAAAACAATATAATCAAGATAAGTGTGTATGATCTATATTGAATAGTAAAATTAAGTTTCCCACGATTCTTATAGTAATACCACTATAAGATCCGTTATACTATGTTATATCTTTACGGTTTAATATGTAATGAATATTCAATTAACAGTAAACCCTATAGATTCAGTAGTATAAAATTTCAATACCAAACATACACAAAAAACTATTACACAGCAGACAATATCAGCAATATTTTAGGCAATAGTTATTTACGTTATAAGGCCGGAAAATGATTTATTAAAATACGAGTTTAGATGTTTACAGGAATTTCTAAACGAGTAATTTAATAATATTTTACGGCAGTGTATCGTACAATGTTTTATTTCATACTGTTTTATACATGTTCATTAAAAAAGTCTATAAGGGGCAGCTGTGGAAATTCAAACGTATGAATAATATGTTGGTGGTATTGTAAGTCTATGTCAAATTCGATGTTAGCAGGTTAGGTTTTGCACAGTCTGTGTCAAAACTGACGCAAAACCCAACCTGATAACCTCGAATTTGACGTAGACTTACAGTGTCATCAACATAAGTCAAACAAGCAGAGACACTCACTGTCGGTTCCTTTGATGTCAAAATGCCGATTTGGATGACCTTGAACGGCTCTTGGGGGGGTACTTTCCGATAGTACTAACAGGTGGCGCCACTACTTAATCACATCATGATTGGTAGCAGAGCTAGTAACTGGCTCTGATTGGTAGAACTTTGTGCTGCCATCTGATAGTCAAGCTTAGAAATACCCCCCGAGTTACTGTCCCAGGGCACTCTAGACAGGTTTCAACATTTGGCATGAGTGTCTCTACTGGTTTGATTTATGTACGCTGATAATATTCAGCAGTTGCCTAGCAACACTTCCGGCCTTGTGATGTGATGTTCCACTTTCCGGACTCAAATTAATGACATAAAGTCGTATTTTCCAGACAGTATGAAATAAATGCTTTTTTTAATAAAACTTATTGGTCGCCCTGTCATTAATTGGTAGACAGAAAATTTGTCAATTCTACAGTTTCTCTGTATGTACAAAATTTTTATTAAAAACTATATACATTCGAGTATCTTTCCATTTCAATTGTTACTATTACCATTTTTGTATGTTACAATCAGGAGCAGTATAAACATGATTTCCAATACAAATTGCCTGTTTGCGACAGCAACTTAAAAAAAATTGATAATGATAATAATAATAGTCTTAATCGTCTTTATGAGAATTTAAATACTTAAGACCTCCAGAGAGTAGCCTAGTTTAACATACTGGGTCTATATCAAATATAAATAATCCTCAGATATTTTACTGAAATATTAATGTCCTAAAAGGAATGGCATTAAATTATAATTATGAAGTCACAATAATAATAACGCAGAACATTTGTATAACCACAGTAAATAATCTTGTTTAAAATACAAGTTTTGACCATGTAAAATGTATAAAGCAAATGAAGTTATTAGTAATGATTTTGAACATGAGCAAAATTTTTTGGTAAAGTCCATAAAATTATGAGAGGATTCAAGTGTTGACCTTTTGTTGTTATGTAGATGCAGACATAATGTATACAAAGTCGTTTTATTCAACATTTATAACAGACTATTTGCTCTAGTGACGAAATATTTATGTATATTTTCACTATAAACCACCGTATTTATGGAACAAGTCTGTCGCAACTATAAGGGTGATTTTTTTTCCAACCTCCGATTCAGTAGGAATAAAAAACAAGAACGAAAAGAAAACATATTGTATAGAAAATGTAAGCACATTTCTCAGCTACATTTCTACATCATCGCCACTTTAATGAAGGCACTTATCATACCGTGGCACGAGTTCTTGTGTGCCCTCCTCAAAGAAGTTTGCCGCTAGATTGCTCTTAGGGTTTCCAGTCCCGGAATCTGGTCACAAAACCAAGTCCCGGGATTCTATCAACAAAACCAAGTCCCGGGACCACAGCCAGCACAGGGGAAGTCTCGGGACCATATCAACATGCATGCATATACTCGATATCAGAGAATTAGAACGGGTATTCACCGGCGTCCGGCGTATTTACTCATGCCTCTTGCACATTCTGCATATTTGCGTTTTGCGTAGGCAGGAGAG
This sequence comes from Agriotes lineatus, assembly GCA_940337035.1. Taxonomy (NCBI): domain Eukaryota; kingdom Metazoa; phylum Arthropoda; class Insecta; order Coleoptera; family Elateridae; genus Agriotes; species Agriotes lineatus. The sequence continues at coordinate 55,133 of CALNHX010001459.1, forward strand.
GTATTGTTTTCGGTAGGTTAGAATTAAACCAGTGTGTTGGTTCATCCACATCCACATCTTCTTTTATATATTTGTTTGTTTCTTTTGTTGGATTTAGATATATTTTATGCACAGTCGTGAGCGTACGTAGTAACAGTAAGGTAACTAAATTTGTAAACTTTTAAAATTATGTGCGAACAGCTGAATAATTTATATTTTTGGGTTTTAGAGGTGTTCGTTATTTGTCTGCTAAAGCGTTAGAATTAGAATGAATTCCGATTCCCAACCTACCTTCATTCTATATTAAAAAAAATAACGATTTCAAGTCGATATGGCAACATTCTTATATATCGAAAGATAAACAATTGGCGAAATGTAAAGTTTTATCCAATAAAATTATTATAATCAGAGGCGGCTTGATGACGAAAGGATTACACAAACACTTTGTAGTTCACGAAAAAGCAAAACATGAGAAGAGACAGACATTTTTAGTACCAGAAGAAAGTAATGAAGTTATAGACGAGCCTCAACACAGCACACAAATACTTTGTTTAACTTAAAATGCTTGTTTTTATTTGCAAATTGCATTCAGAAATTTCACCTGCACACTAGTCCCGAGACTTAAAATTTAGCTCCCAAGTCCCAAGAACACTTTTGGCCCGGGACTTGGAAACCCTAATTGCTCTGTTAACCGTTCACGTGGTTTTTCAGGCTTTTCTTTAAACTTTTTACACCATTCTCGCACACAGTCGTCACTTACAAACTCTCTCCATCTGACAATGAATCTTAGCTGCATTATGCACTTCAACATATACCTATGCCTTCAGCGACAACAAAGTGAATTAGGGCTTACGCCGCGCAGTTCAAACTTGGCGGGCGCAGTAAGCCATAATGCATCTTCTTGTGGATGATAACTCAGCGCTGAAAGGCAAAATGCAACCAAAAATGGCGACGGCTGTGTGCGAGAATTGTGCAGCAAGTTTCAAGAAAAAGCTGAAAGGCAACATAAAGGTTTGACAGAGACGGCGATTATGTAGAAATGTAGCTGAAAGATGTACTTCTATTATCTATACAGTAAATGTTTTATATTCATTCTTGTTTTTTATTCCTACTGAATCGGAGGTTGAAAGAAAAATAGCCCTCGTAATTATACTAAATATCAAATAAGCATGCAGTACTTGGAACTAAGTAGTAATTATAAATATGGCAATGATTGGCTGAAACAAAGTCATCATTACAACCATCTGAAAATCAAAAAATTTAAAAACTAACAATTTGACAATAGGTATGAATTCTAAAACTATAAAAGGAAAACAGATAAAGTTAATAGTGGACAAAAAAGTCTGGCCTAAAGGGTTTATTCGAATTATGTAGGACAAAATTATTGCAAAACATGAGCAGTCAAACAATCTTTTATTTTCCTAGTGTAAAACTGAGTTTGAGTTTAGAGCGCCAAATACTGCATTCTTATTTGAAATTTAGTATAGTTTAATTGGCTGTGTAGAAAATACAGATTTACAAATTGTAATGGAATTAAGAATATTATTATACAACTGTTTTGATGTATAATTTCAAATGTTATGTCTGATCTCAGTCCAGTTCATAGAAGATACATAATATCTGTTGATAAAATGTGTTTTGACTGAAAAGAATGACTGTAATCTACTTTTATAAACAATACTGCAGGGAATTTTTAATGTTTTCTTTTTATAAATTTTTAGCTATATGGAAGTCTGAATAATTATGGTTTACTATATTTTCACAATTCAGAAAAAATTAAAAACTATTGAATCTTAAAATTAATATCCAGGTACGGTTGTCACAAAAAAAATCGGGTACATCAATTTTTTTCCAATGTAAACTAAACTTTTAGAATAATACCTTAACAACCAGTGCATTTAAATTAACTGCCACATTTTTCACTGTTATCAAATATCGAAAATCATTTATTTGAAAACATGCCCTGAATGATTTCAAAAAAGAAAGAATTGTCAAGAGCCCAATGAGAGGAATGCAAATAAGAGCGATTGTCGCTCAGTTTAATGTAAGTAAAAATACACCATATCTCCTGCATATATTAGATATTTACTAACTTCCATCAAAGAAACTACATACTCTTTGCTTCTATGATAGAAGACTGTAAGCTACAATTGCAAACAGTGGCGACATTTCAAAAGATAAATTTAATTTTTGTTGTTAAACATTTCCTGCTTGTAAATTTAATTATTACTTCCTTTTACAATAAAGGAAGTATTGGATTCACCCCAAAAATTCGAAATTGAGTTTTCAACAGATCTTCACGTTTTAGAGTCCCCTGATCCCAAAAAACATATTTTTTTTCATTGGTCTGTCTGTCTGTGTGTCTGTCTGTCTGTGAACAGAATATCTCAAAAACGGAAAGAGGTATGCCGTTGAAACTTCATATATAAGTTTTGTGTACTATGTAGATGCGACAGCAAGCTTCTGAAGAAAATCGCATAACCGGAAGTAGGTGTTTACTCTTGTGATTTTTCAGTTTTTCGATTTTTTCAAAAACGGCTCGAACGATTTTTTTTAAACTTTACCTTTTTATTACATTTTTAATGTGTATTGATGTGAGATAGGTGATTTTCCAGTTGAATACTTCTAAAGTGGGTTTCTTTTGTTTGTTTTTTTTCTAATTTTTTTATTAACTCCTATTTTAAATAGAACACCCGGTATATTATTACATTTTTGAATTCAGATTAAAATTCTAGAGAAAATTTGTCTCTTGAACTAACACTCTATTTTGTACCGTTTTTGTAAAATTTGTAATTTTTTAAAATTTTTGACAAATGCTTAAAAATTTAAAATCAAATTTTTGGCTAATTACAAGATCACTGTAAAAGAAAGTTGTGTGCGTGTATCACACCAGATTTTTTATATTCTAACCATATCGTTTCTGATTTGTAATTTACATGACAAAGTAACCATATTAGAGGTAACTGTAATTTACAAGCATGGGAACCATATTTAAGCAATACCAAAATATTAAATATTGTCACTAGATCTATACAGATGTACCTGATTGTATTGGCGACAGCTGTACATCATCTATTCATTTCCTTTACTCCATTTACAATTTATGAGGGCCGTTTGATAAATAAGGTACCTGACTATAAAAGGGGTGGAATAATAAAATGACCTTTATTTATTTTTCAGTAATAATGTATTAAGGCTCAATGGTTTTGCCGGTACTTTTTTCTACAAAAGTTTGTTGTTTTGGCAACGTCATGAGATAAACTAACTTTAACAAATTCCCGAGCCAAAAGCAAGGGAAATTGTTAAAGTTAGTTTGGCTAAGGACCTTGCCAAAAATAACGAATCTTGAGTAAAAAAATTCAGATCAATATCAAAATACATTTTGTGGACTATCGGTTCATTTTGGATTAGTAGGTACACAATGAATATATTTGTACTGACGCACGATAACAGTTGACTTCTTTGAAATACAGCCTTGATTAAAACAACATATTTGGTGGTTGCCATGAATGCCAGTGATACAATCACATGGAAAAATTTTGATGTTTTACCACTACAAAAATACATGATTGGTTGACTTTTGAAAAATCATGGCATTTGATTGAATAATAAGAGATATGGGAAGTAGTCACTATAAGCTCCGCAAAGCTCAATATATTTTTTTGCATTTTGAAATTAAGGAAAGTAAGCAACAAAAAATTGTTTTTGAGATGTACTTCCAGCTTCAGCTCTTTGTCATCATAAAGAGGGGGGGGGGGGCAAATCTGAACTGTAAGTGGCTTATCTCTTGATATTTCATCAAATCTTGAACAACTGCAGCTTTGTGCACAGGTGCATTATCATGCAAAAGCCAAGTAATTTTTCCTTCCCTCTTCAGGACAGTTTTCTATATGATTCAGCCCTGCAGCTTTCTCAAAAGTTTGCTGGAATAAACACTTTTTACTGTAGTCTTATGGGAAAAGTAATCTATAAGCAAAATTCCATCAGTCTCAGGTGGCTAACTGAAGCCATTCTTTTACCTGCCGATGGTTGACTCCTGGAATTTCTTTGGTGTTGGAGAGTGTTTGTATTTTCATTGCATGGATTGTGGTTTACTCTCAGGGACAGTGATGAATCCATGTTTCATCCCCGATTACAATTTTATTTTCAGTAATAAGTAATAATGTATTAAGAGCAAATGATTTGCCAGTAAAAATGTTTTACAAAAGTTTTTTGGAAACATTTTCCAAGCAAAATCACGACCTCGAACTGCATTTTCACTGATGCACAATGACAGCTGAAATGACGTTTTTGAAATACCACCTTGATTAAAACAACATATTGGGTGGTTGCCGCGGATGCAAGTGGTAAAAAAACCGATAAAATCCTACGTGAAAATTGCGATTTTTTGCCACTATAAAAACACGTTGGTTGAATTTTGAAAAATCATGGTATTTGAGTGGATAATAAGAAATACGGGAAATAGTCCCCGATAAAATTATAGGCATCCAAAAAATGTTGGAAACTTTCAATCCTCCGTTGCTTATTGCGCTCACTTGACATCTTTAAATATTCGTGAATTATGTTGAAAACTCTTTCTACACTAATGTCTCAAGACTCGGCCATGTAAAGAATTCTAAATCGTCAATCTTTAAGTAGTAAATTTTCTATTTTTTTTTACTGTTCTCTGCAGTTGTGACCGAGTTGGGACGTCCACTACGAAAATCATCTTCTAATGACGTTCTACCCCACTGAAATTGTTTCTACCACAATTTAATAGTTTTATAAAACAGTGCAAATTCGCTATAAACAACAGACATACTATCATGCATTTTTGTTAGGAATGTTCGGTTTTATCCTAAACTAGAAATTAGCAACACAATTTTAAAAAATTATAACTTTCGACTCTAACAATATTATATGAATGACACTCTACAAATAATTTTTAGACTCTTTAAAGAATAAAAATAAAAATTTGTTTCAGATTCCATGGCTTCCTTGATAGCCAAGTATCTTAGATATCAAACGTTCCTCGTTATTTGTTTACTATTAATGGGCAATATATTTATTTTTATTTATTTTATTTAATTCGCACTCAGCCAACAGCCGTTAGGCCAATTATAGGCGTCGCTGTGCAGTTATGAGGACTTCCAACCCCACTAACGACTGTCATGATGTTGTATGACCGCCGGGACCAACTTTTTTTCCGTGATAGCCGTACCACGAGGCGCCGAGAGATGCAGCCGTGGAACTCCCATCCAAGTTCTGACCAGAGACAGCGTTGCTTAACTCTGCTGATCGAACGTGGACGCTTGTTCAAGCTACACCACTCGGGACCCATCAGGCATAAACAGTACTAGGTACTTTAGTCAAATAGATAACGTTTTACCACATAATTCTTATTACTTCTTTACAATTAGGGCATTTGTACTCATACTGATGCTTCATTCAAGAAGTTGAAAAAATTATTGTACATTTTGTAAAATTTACTCGATTGTAATTTTGGAAAATGAATTTACGGATTAAACTGAAACAATTATTGAAAGAACAATAATTGATGATTTATTCATTATTTATTCGAACATAGTAAATATTTTTCATTACGTTTACTGCAACGTCAGACGCAGTTTTTTTTTTGTTATTTATCATAATTTTTATATTCGTGTTTATTGATTTTTCCTCATGCGTGTTATAAAAATTACGAAACAGTAAACGTATTTTAAGACTGGTTGTGGATACGATTCTAATAAAAAATAAAGAAATTTCGAAATTATAGTTTTCTCTGTTGAACTCGTTTAAAAAAAAAACAAATGTGGAAGTGATCTAATTACGTTTGCATTTATATAAACGACATAGAATTTGAACTTTAAGGCACTATATATGACAATCTAATGACAGCAGAGGTTAGATTCATTAAAATTTGTTGTGAATTTGTGGTACATATTACCAATGCGTATTCAAATTGTATCTCCAAATCAAAGAGACTGCTAAATGAACGCTTATTAATGCGTCGTAACTAGAATAAGTAAAACTACAAAAATAAGTAAATGGTCGTAAAAGTGACGCAACTCGAATTTGCATTTCGGTATGGAACGAATATCATTGCTCATGCAAGTATTACGCGCATTAGCGCACGAAATATCTCCAATTAAAGGCAAAATCGGAATCGCGCGGTTATTGAAATAAGGTCGCTATCCCGAAATCAAATAAAGACATAAATGATGAAATTGCAAAAAACAGCCCCATAAAACTAAGGGAGGGTAATATATCAGTGAAATATGCTGAATGGTCACTGAGAACAACCCAGAGATAATAAATTTCCAGATATTATAACTTCGATACAAATACAGAAGCAATGTCAGTAAAACTGACTGTAAAAGAAACGAAGAAGACAGGGCCGTATTGACGCTTTAATTTAGAAGCAGGTGCAATCCAAGCAATTAAGACAGTGGTTTAGCTTCGATTACACGCATGTATTAGTAATTATGTAATTAAAAATGCAATTACTGATGTGGTTTGATGTATAACAAATAATGGTTGCATTTAAATTTCACTCCAAAAAATTTCATATTTCAAGCTTTTAAAATCTATAGCATCCTGTTAAAAATATAAGTTCTTGTGATTTTAGAATAGTCAATGTAATTAATTTGTTTTTAGAATTAAATAGATTAAAATATGGTGTTTATACAATATACACATAAGTATTTCCTACTATCAATATCTACGAGTGAATTAATATGTTAAGAAGAAAAAATTCCAAAACTTGCAAATTACATAATTATTTCATTTAATTTAATAATTACAATAAAAATCACATTTTAATAGTAGTTTTATAAAAAATAATTACAGGATGTCCCGACTGTATTTAATGCTCAACGTATGAGGTAATAAATTACAATATTAAAAACTAGCTCAGTAAATTCATCTGAAATGCAAGTGAATAAAGGCAACTTTTGCGGGTACGGCAAAAACAAAAGGATATGAAGCTAAAACTCGCCCATTCCGTATTATTGTTGCCAGTTTTGTAACGGCAGTAAGAGGGTGAGTTTGAAACGCGAACCATAAAAACACGAATAAAATCCCTGAATACATTCCTGCAAATTTTCTCCGCCTCGCGTAGCCCTAGATATCAATAAATTTATAGCCAATACGTGAGATATATACATAGATACTTTATCGCAGCACGGGATAAAAAATGTAGGACTCCATAAAATTTAAAAACCACCTTCAAAAGTACGCCGGGAATTCTAAATTTTCTCGTTCTCGCCCTAGTTTTGTGGTTGGCGGCACCGCGCTAGCGCGTGGCAAGATTTTTTTAATATGCAGAATAGAGCTAATACTATTTAAAGGATGAACATTTAACATTACTATGATAATATCTACCTATCTGTACGGCAGTTCTTTTTTATTAATATATGCAGGTGGAAACAAGGACTAGGTAAATTTAGTGAAATTTCGATGATCCGATATTTAATTGCATTTCGGTTTCAGAGTTGGAATTTTTGAAACAGAATAAAAACAACTGTATTTGGTTTGTGTGCGAATATTACGCAAGTCCTGCAGGCTGTGAATTAATTGCGTAACGCAACAGTTGAATTAATCAAAGGTTATTAAAGGCCTTTTTAAAGCCGATCAACTCGCCCTTGTAGTTGGCTTTATTGTAAAGCGGTTTTCCAACTCTAGCTTTATTGGATTTATTACTCGAATGTAATTCATTCGATGTTAAACAAAGGCGCTGAATTATGCATAGGACTTTCAAATAAAGGAATAAAAAGAGAAGTTTTATAAATAAAGCTTCTTGTTGTTCAACCATCTCGTATAATTAGTAAATGAATACAAAATGTTATGTCTGGGAATGCCAGTTGATCAATTGATTTGTAAAATATTAAGCTGGGGTAGTAATTACACAAAAAGATAAAACAAATCGCCTTGATTTTTTCGTACTGTTAACGTGAAGTTGAGACCAAACTTACAATCTAGTACCTACAATTATTAATGTCCTTTTTTGTACTTATTTATAATAAAAAATATTATTTCTCTATTTTGTTCAATCCTGTGAATAACTCTTAACCATGTACAGAAAGGGACTTTCTAACAACTTAGCTGAACTGGCGAGGAGAGGTGACTGAAAATTCGTTAAAAATTTTTGACTTATAAAATAAGGGACACACGTCGTAGGTATCAATTGTCATTAGTTAATGGGTTTCCAACCCGAAATGTGAATACAATTCTGCATTATTTTGGTGTTTAGTATACATTCAGAAAATGTTCGATCCTTCAAAAACTCTCTGAATAAATACAGAGAGGTGCATGAAAAACGGTTGGAGCTGTAGGATCGTTATTTGAAATACGACTTTCAAAATTCAAACTTTCAAATGGTTCAAAGCCCGCTATAGCCCAGCGTTGCCGGGTCACAAAAAGAGAATTATCGTATCGACAGGCAAAAATTATCGTACATTATTGTACAAAATATCGTTTCTAGAAAAAATTATCGTATTATAAAATTATGGTCTCTTCGCTATGAATGAAGGAAAATATGATGTTCTTACGTCATTGTATTTAGAAAAACTTGTAGAGCCCGAAAATAGATTAAAAAAATTATAGTTATCCTTTTAAAAAAAGTTGACTATCGTTGCTCAGACGAATTTCGAATTAAAAATACTGTTTGCTATCATGTTAACCCGTTATGAACCATTTAATTTGATGTTTGAATTTTGAAAATCGTATGACAAATAACGACTCTATTGCTCTGGTCATTTTTATGCACCTTTCTGAATGACAATAAAATTTTTGTTCTAGAATTACAGACACTCATAGAATTTAATAACTTATGAATGGAGTTGTACGCAAAATTTAATAATAAATTGAACACTAAATATACAGTACTATTGCCCTACATACACAAATAGCCAATAGCGTGAACTGTTCACCTTAGTTTCCACGCAGATAATTGAATCTATGTGATAATTTTGCACTAGAGCAATTACCTTCACAATTCGCACAACTGCAAAATTTCACTGGTAAGTTATGCTGCTAGAAAGTTATAAAATCTTCGTTTTATGAACAAACAGTACCTAGAGGGTAATATGATTAGGATTACCGAATCCCCCACATTTACTGAATGTTCTGATATTTTTTTTACCACGAATATTTTTGCAAAAAGCTGAGCGATTAGCAAAGTAATATTCACACTCGAGATATTATTGGTGACATTTTTGTAAATATTCGAATAATAAATAAGAGAAGTCTTTCGAAAATTGTAGAATTTATACTGACATCGTTTTCCTAGTTTTTAAGCGATATACAGGGTGTTATGAAAATGAGTGCAAATATTTTAACCCGTAATAGAACTCGCTAAACTGAACAACTTCTCAATTTATCATTTTTTCGAAAACGCCCTCAAAACTGAGTTAAAATTCAAAATAATTTTACTCTAAAAATGCATACCCGCCTTTGGAATAATATTTTAATTTAATGGCACAAAACACAAAAAAACATTTCTTTGATATGCAAACCAACAAAAACTGCATAGGTACTGATAAAACATTTAGTTCACATCTGGTCACCAACGTACTTTATCAATTGAGGTAGGTAAGTTATTGACCGCATGTTTTTTGTGCATGCAGTTTAATATACTTGTGTCGTTCGCCTTTAACTTACAGTTGCTTACCAAGCGGCTCGTCATATTTAGGAAAGATAAATGATTGAAAAAATATGCGATTAAATGAAAAACGATAAATAGAAAAGTTGTTCACTGGCTAAAATATTTGCACTCATTTCCATAACACCCGTATAACATTTGTAATTACAGCTAAAATAAACCATTGACTAAATTAAATTGAAATTAATGGCAACGGCTGCCAAGAAAAAAATAGGCAAGCGCTGTGAAATCCCGGAAATCAAACAAGTTACGCAAAATCGCGTTTTTTTTTAACGTGTTTCATGCAAGATGTTTTCAAATATTAATAAAAAAATGGCCTTTAAGCTTTAAACTGATAAAATTATAAACATGCATTCTATTGAAAATTAAGTAGGTACGCTTATTTCGCTTTTGCTCATACCAATTTGATATACAAATGAACTTCTTCCAATACCATTAAACGTCATGTTAGTTGTAAAAGTACTTATTTTCTTCACTAGTGAAAAGATTTGTTATAACTGACGAGAAAAAGTACCTATATTTATTGTTCCTATATAGAAACGGACATTTGACAACTTCTAGATTCATGTAAATTATAATTAATAACGTAGACGTGAACTTTCATTTTGGCTAGATTTTGCAATGATATATATTAGAAAAACAGCATGTTGAACACGTTAGAAGTCACTCTTTCATGCGCGTAAATTAAACTCGCTGGACCACTTCACTTTTCTTAATATGTAGAACAATCTACTATTTCATCACCAGTTGTGAAAAATTTTCATTTCCTAATTACGTAGTTACGAAAAATGTGGTAGAAAGTACTCACTTTCCGCACTCAAATGCTTGTGGAGAGTGACCACTTTCTGACAAATGTATTTTTTAAATATGTAAAATTGGAAAACTAAATTTGTTGCAGAATTTGACAAAATAATATATAGTAAAATAAGCATGCGGAAACAAGGATTGAAAAATTTTTAAAATTGTATATCTTTTTGCATTAAAGCGATTTCCCAATAGTATTACAATATACTGTTATGTGATCCAAAATTACACGGTCTTGTATATTTTGATGAAATTAAACAAAAATCACGCAATCAGCTTTTAAAAATGTTCTTCAGTACAGCCCAGATATTGAAAATAAATATTTAGAATATTCTGATGTCTAAAAATCCTAACGTTTTTATAACTTTCTTAAACACTTACAGTTTACATATTTACGACGCCGAATTACTGGGAAACTTATTTTAAAACATTTCTCAGATTAATAAACATTCAAAGATAAAAACCTGCCCTCAACTAATAATTCTTCAAACAGTTAAACAAAAAATGAAAAAGAAAACAAAATTTCGAATTTTCATAGCTTAAACTTGTTTAAATGGGCCAGTGTGCGGCAAGTACACAAAAGATTAACAGCTACAAACTGACACGTTACCCTCGCCGAATCTCGTCTACTAGTTAGGAGGGCCGTTAAAACGAACAATTACGTTTTACATAATTAAAGAATACCGTAGCATTTTTTATTTTTAAATTATGTATTATGATCGAACTGTATTTTATTGAAGACCACCAGGTCTGGAACGTACAGTTAGATTATTACAATCGTTTGGGTTCGCTGCAGCTAATTTTTATTTCGGCGGTTTGTACACTGCTAAATTGTTGCCAAACATCAATCAAGGAGAATACTATAATAATATTGGCAATCAAGATGGAGCATGGGCAATAGTTCCTAATAGTTTTCAAAATCAAATCGGGGACTGGTACATATTTAAGCAATACGGAGCAATAGTACTGACTAATAACATCGCCTGCTGAGACTTTCTACTACTATAATAATTTAACATTCACTTCAATGTAAACTAATAATGTCATATTTAATTGTGTACGTAAGCAGTTAGATAGATAAGAACTAATGTAAAGCTTTGTAAATGATTTTGCAACAATCTATCAAAATGATATAAAGGAGCTATACATATTAATCATATAAATAGATACAAAACGGTTTGGCTTTGAAAACGATTAATTAAAGCCTGCAGCGGCTAAAATTTGTCCTTAATATCCTACAAAAAACCGTCGTAGCTTTTAAAAATCGGTTTAATAGAACTGACCACGACGATGACAAATGAGTGAAAAGCGGGTTTGCAAACTCGACATTCAAACCGATTTTAAGATTGGTAATTAAGGCGTTGTAACATTAACAAAAAACGTAGCGATTTGTCAATGTTTTATAGTACGATGTAGGAATATATAGCTATGATGTAATTATCTTACGATGAACTGAATAATACAAATGTATGTTACAGTAGGGTAACAGGATATACATTTGTTTGACACGTAATTCAAGCAAGTGAAAGACGAGTCCAACAATGATTGCTTTAACGTCGTGAATATTAAAATTTAAAAATATGTTGTTAAAGTTATTATATGTATATCTTTAGATTGTAGTTTAAATTTCTTTCTACAATGTCAATATTTCTGTAAAAGTAATTCGGCAAGAACTGTATAAATACAAATGGTCGACTTTGTGTTGACACACTGTATCAATTTCAATAATTTTAGGAAAATAGAATAAGAAAAAACTGAATATCAACTTGGAACAGTCCATAAATAATGGAGAAAAACATTACGAATTTTAATGAATACATTATTTGTAATGTGTAGAAAAATGTTTAAACAATAATTGTGTAACTAGTAGGAAAAGTGATATACTCCGGGAAAGTCGACTTTTCCTACGCGTTACACATACAATTTTTTCTCCGATTGAAATAAAGCCATAAAGTAATAACGTTACGTTACGGTTTTGCCGGCCTAGGTCGGGAAATCTTTTTTTGGCCAAGATCGGCCCGAGAACACGTCCGAAGAGTATCATTTTTCGTTTGATTGGTGAAAAATGCTATTGCATACTTACGTGAAAATGTACACAAAATGTTTAGACGTGCTACATATTAGAATGCACATCGATTTTCTTTTCAATAAAGTTGAATTGGCAAGATTGCAAATAAAAGCTGACATTACATTGCATGAAACGATGCTTTGAAGAGATTCTACAATGCCAGCAAATGATATGGACCTGTATATTTACATATTTTCATTTCATCTAATGTAAAAGAATGCATCTGTTAAATCCACAATAACAAAATTAGATTTTCAAATGTCAAATGTCGTGAAATGCCCTTTTCATACAGTGTCTCACTTTAGACGGCACCACCCCAGTTTTTTTTAATGTATTATCGATTGAAAAAAAATCTTTTTTCTGATTATACCCCTTACTAAATTCTACTTTTAGGGTATGTTACTTTTCCTTCACGGTAAAATGCTAGCAATCCACGATTTAAAATAAACAGCAAAATTGAAGAAGTATTAGAAATTTTTGGGATCAGGGGACTCTAAAACGTGAAGATCTGTTGAAAACTCAATTTCGATTTTTTGGGGTGAATCCAATACTTCCTTTATCGTAAAAGGAAGTAATAAATGTACAGTCGTGTTCAAATAAATCTGGGACAATGTTTTTTTTTATATGTAGGTTCAGTTAAAAATTGAAGAATATCTCTATGTATTTCCTGCTATCAGAAAGGGTTACATTAAACGTTAACAGGTAATGAAATCTGTAACTCTTTCTGATAAAAGGAAATCCATGGATATATTCTTCAATGCTGAACTCAACCTGCATGTGAAAGAAACACTGTCCCAGATTTATTTGAACACGACTGTACATAACTGAATAATAAACGTAATTAGCAGATTTTTATTGACGATTCCAAATTTGCCTTCTAATATACACTATAGACAAACTATCATTACCAATATACATTTTTCATACTTGATTTTTAATAATACTTATGTCTACTCCTGTAAACAAGCACTTTCAGTATTTAGTAAAAACAACTAATTTATTTCTTACACTGCAAAATTAATGTCAAACAATTGTCTGTAGGTAATTGACTTGACTTTCCAACGAACTATAGTCACCTGAAGAAAAGAACTCATTCGCAGCTTTGTGGTTTATTTTAATATACGTATGCACTTGCGGTATTTAATATTAATAAAATAGTAAAAAATATAAGACAAGTAAGTTACGTTGACCATTTCTACGATAACAAAAAATATTTGTTGTTCCAGCAATTTAACATCACATCTGAGAAGTGTAATTGTAAAATCTAATTAACATATTTTAAGGTGCGAAGTTTGAAGTCATGTCCAAAATAATTTCGCTGTAATTTTCAAGGACGTTTAATTAATGTAGAAGATGAAAACAAGGGAAGGTTAATGTGTATGTGTGAAGATCAAAGGTTGCTGATGCTGCGCCGGAAATGATATTAAGTAATTATTAAATGAGACTAACAGGATATAAGACAGTATACAGTTCATAGAAATGTGCTCTTAATATTGTTTACTCCCATAGGAATATACGAAAATGTCTGTACACTGAGCCTTAAAAGATGTCGATGCCAATCAAATATGAATAAAATGTCATTACTATCACAACTTATGAGAAAAAGTTTCTGAGGCTGGATGGAAAATGAGAAAGGCATTTAATGTGACGATCTGTTGCAACTGACCACATTAAGATGGAGGAAGAGATGGACCGAACACGTCGAAGACATTATCCCTGAAAGATGAAGATTTAATTTTTCGAAAAAAGTTGTGGAACAGTGGCTGAGGTATAACGTCCGAAGGAATACTCGGAACGTTATAAAAACATATACATTTGAAAGCCTATTATGTTGCATAAATAAATTGTCCTTGATTGTCGGTTCTTTTTTTGTAAGAAATTACAATTTCTCTACGTGTGTTCCAAATATCAATTTATTTTTTGATGGAATTATATTTTAACCATATTACAGTACTGCAAGTAGGGCAATTAAAACAAAATCAAAAACAAATATGGATTGAGTTTCAAACTGTAAAGGGCCAGAAGGACAGACGGATGTTCTTAACACGATTAACAAAATTAATCGTGTTTACATGGAGTCGCAGATCAGAGACTGATCTCAATTTGTTTCGGGTGTAATAAATCACCGCGACAAAGTCAGAGTTTATAAATAAAAAAATATTTGACCGGCAAATTATATTAATCAGAATATGACACTTGGTCATGGCCTTCGACCCCCAAATCAATTGACACCAAAAATATCGTCTTACAAACACATTTCATAATATAATATTTTGCTAACAATCGCATCATAACTATAACTAGCCACTGGTATTACTTATCTGGATTCATGAACAAATTGAACCAATTTGCTCGTAAAAAACAATTTACCACATAATTAGATATCTGTTTAATCGCTGAAAATTACGACACTCGTTCAGAGTACATTCCATGTCGATGATATGTTGCTACGTACACTATTATTAAAACGATTTCGAGGGTGTCTGTAATTCTGTATGAGCAGATCATTAACGTTAGATGTGCATATTTGCATTCTTTGTTACATTCACATGTTAATTAATACTAGCAGTGAAGTGGCAGTTTTGCACAATTTCAAATAATTGGCTGATAAATCACAAAAAAGCCTGTAATTACAAAGCTAATTACGTTAATTATAGTCCATGCTACACTTACATATTGACACATTAGAGGCATGACATTAAAATTTGGTATCGACTACAAAATGCGCTTAGCTTAAAGCTGATGAAATCATTGTAGAATGATTCATGTTTATGCTCCATAATTAATTTATTTAAGTAATATTCACACGTAAACCTAATGATTGTAATCACTGTGTAGTGTAAGTATAAGTGCCAATTACAGATAAAGTTTTGGCACATGCCTGTTAGTTAAGTGTTGAATAAACAATTTCTCCATTATTTGATAGTTATCGCATCCCACTTTGTGTGGGCAAAAAGTTGGTCAAAGTGAATGAATATTGGTTAATATGGATTAGTATTTCTACATACCTAAAACGCCATTTAGGTAATTGTGCGTACTACTGTAAATATCACATACCTTTTAAATGGTTAGAGTGATTTCTTGCTTTAATATTTAATAGTTAACATGCGGTATTTTGTATACAGTGAAATTTTCTTAACGGGCACCTCCCAATCGTAAACGTATCTACGCAAAGGGAAAGAGGGCGTTTTTTTGTACAGAGCTATAAGCAATATATGGTAAGAAAACCTCTGAATAACGGACACCTCTCTACAACGGACAGTTTCAGATTTCCCATTGGTGTCCGTTATGGAGAGGTTTTACTATATTGCCCACTATGTGAAATCAGTTGCATATAAAAAAGAAATAGTAATTGCATTTTTATAACAATTTCAAAGTAGAACCATGGTGGTTGGTTGGCCTACATAAACCTATACCATTATTATAGAGGACAATTTCTAAACCTAACGCAATAACATTGAAATGTGTAAAACAAAAATGAAGTTTATGGTTTTATAAGTATGTTTGGCGTTATTTATTTATTTAGCGTATGCCTGGATAACAAATAACAAACAAATATAATAAAACAAACATCCAAAAGTATATGTAGTTTATAACTGATGTCACTTTTTCATCTGGTGATAAAATACTGCATACTTTTAATGCACCATAATTCAATCATACGCCGAAGCCGAAAGTGCATTTTAGATACTTCAACCAAGTTCTTTGTGATAAGAGTAATATGTGTTTGGATTTTTATATGTTTATATTTATAGTGTCATACACGAGTTCAATAATTTTGCTTTTTAAAGCAAACGCAGCGATATGCGTTTGACGTCATTAAAGCAGTTTAGTCTTTCAAAGCTAAATACATTATGTTGATAATATTAATAACCGAAAGAAAGGGAACCTATATTTTATTTGAACAATTACTGGATTTGATTTACTCTTCAGTTGATACGTGATATAAGTAAATTGGGTAGATATGACATTTTTCAAAACTACTGATATTTCCAGGTTGTTAAATGCCAATTTCATGATTTTCCGTGGTTAGTTCGTGAGAATCAATAATAATTCACATAAATCTATCCGTTTATATCATTAAGGAATTCACAAGGTACCACGTTTATGGGTTTCAAACCACTAGTGATTTCCTAGATTTATCAAAACATGAATATATATTATGAAATGATCTAGTACAGGAGCTAGACAACGTCTTAACTCAATTTAAAGTCAACATTTCTATGCTTATTGCCTTTTATATCTCTCATATCAAAAACGGAACACTAATAAGATCATTACTTAATTCACTTGTAAAAATGAAATGATAACTCTTTTTGTGTTTATTACAAATATATGCTGCATTTCAAAAGTTAATATTTCTAGTTCGTTCAACTTCCATAGTTTTCGTTTTGAATATTATAGTACTTTCTTATATGAAAATTGGTTGCAAAATACATATTATGATAATGTTATTACAAAGTGTTAATGTAACACTACAGAATGTCGTTTAACTATTTTTTGTGAGATTATGCTAGTAGAGATCCTTTTTTTAGTTGTACCATTTTCATCAAATAATTAATTTAATAACAGGCATTATCTAGGGTACTTGGTATGACAATGTTGTTGGCAATAAATGCTGTAAATTTATGTTCTGTGGTCAGTTGGACATTATCAATCCATCACATTACAAATTGCAATTAAATTGTTTTAACTATAATTAATAATGAAGCAGGCAATCATATTGATTCTACGAACTCTTACGTATTTCTTTTTATTTGAGCGTATGGTATATTTGGTTTTTTTTGCAAACTACTGAAAGTCATACTAACACTAATTGTAGTATCGTTTCTTACCGAGTAAAACAATAATAGCTGCGAGGACACTGTACACATGCAATTTTTATTTAATTTATTACAATAATATGTAGGGAGATAGATCCTTTAGTATAGCTTTAGTATGGTCGTTGAATATAAATGACTTGAATAATGTTGTAAGGCGCATCATTACGCTAAATACAAGTTAAGTATGTAAAATTATTAGTACTTATTACTTGAAAAATGATTTTCGTATATCGAACCTGTTTTTCTTCGTAGTAAAACCAAAAGATCAGTTGACCACCGCATCCATCAAGAAAACACAAGGCCGAATGTGAAATAAGAAAGAGGACCTTTGAAGGTAGGAAATATCTATCCATATTACACATAGCCGCGCATACATTAGAAAACTACAATATATCTAGGAATATTTATAAACCGTAATAGTTGGCAGTTGCTTGGTCAGAAAAGAGAGGGGAATAGGCATAAAGAGAGAAAATGACGCAATACATTCACGACTCCTTTATTTTAAACAAGTTTATTTTTTATTACAAGTGGCTGTACTACTCGGTTTAATACAGTAGACTCTCTGTCTAGCTATTTATTTAATTTACTTTTATCTCTTCCCAGTAGTCGGAAAGTGCACTCCGCATTTCTACAATTAACTGAAATTTGTTTATTGCTTGCTCGGAGATAACACGGGTCTAAAGTTAGTCGACATCCAGAAGAATCCGTAAAAATCTTCTACAAGGTCTTGTAAAGTTGTGGTTATCGAGTTGCATCATTGCAAAACAGCATGCAATAAAAATACTGTACACTACAGCGAATGAGAAGATAATGATTATCTTCAGAACGACGCAGAAATGAACAAATCTGTCACGTCGTCTTTAGGTTGTCTGTTTATGAGGACTGCATAAATTCTTCAAACAAATAATACGAACAGCCTATACAGTTCTCGCAAAAGTATGGAACAAATTTAATATCCGTTGAAATAACTGCTTTTAGAAAAAATGCCCAAACACGTATAGTGATTTAAATTATTCCGCACATTAAGTTGTGTTTTGATACTTTTATGCGATAGTAATTTTTTTTGTGGTGACATCGATGTTTTTTCTTAATGAGAATGTAGTTTTTTTTATTAACGCGTGTGATAGATCTAATTTTCTCTTTTCATCGATGTATCAGATTGTATCTATACCCTTACAAATGAACATGTTTGAGAAAACTGTCAAAAAATATGTGTATTTCAGTAAGCCGGTTTTCTGTAAGAACATAGTTTATAATTTTAAAATGTAAGGTTAACATAATAAGAGTACAAATGAACAGTAATGAAATTTAAAATAATCTATATCGATATACACGGTGTTGCAAAAATGGCGCATTAACTCTATGTTACACTATTAGAAGGCACTTCCTGAGTAGGAAAAAAATAATTAAAATATTCTCTCTGTTATATTTTTGAATATATAGCGAGGTTATATTAACCTCAAAACTAGCTGAACTGTTGGTTAAATGACAAAATTAGCTTTAAGTGTGCAATGTTTTTCTATCCTAATACTGAATATTAAACAAATTAATAATCAAAACTTTAGACTCCCATATCTTAAAAAATACACAGTGTGCCAAAAAAACGGTACGATATTTAATACTCGTATCTTCAGTAGAATTTTTTGTATAACTTTGTTTAACCACGCACAACTATGAATTGGCATTCTCAATTTGCAGTAAAAGTGCTTCACTTCCATCTATAAACATTGAGCTTTTCGATGATACAATAGTCATTTGAAAATATTAATGACTTACCAGACTATAAAATCTGTACAGTTTTTTTGGCCCACTGTGTATAACACAAATATTTGATTTATTATTATTTTCTTACTCAAGAAGTGTTCCTCAACAGCGTAACATGGAGTTACTGCGCCATTTTTCCAACACCCTGTAGGGTGTTCCAGACTTCACTCCCTAGGCCTATAACTTTTTAACTATTTTTAAAAATAACTATATCATTAAATGGGAGCAAATTTTCTATCAGCTAGTGAAAGAAATTTTACAAAATCTGTACTCGTGTAATGAATGGTAGTAGTTTTTTTTCAAATAACAGGCTATATTTTTCTTCAATTTTTCTGATAGTACTTTTAATTCTCTTTACAACCATGTGAACATATTATGGTTGTTACATGAGAAAAATACAATTCAAAGTTTAAAAAGCGGCTTGCCATGGAAATCACTGATTTTTGTAATTTGTATCTATTCGGCGACGAAAACAATAGCGTACTCTACATAAATATTAGTTTATTAACGCAAATCTGCCAATTTATGTTATAAAGTTTATTTAAGCAATTATTATTGTTTTTCGCATTTTGTATAATAATGTGCTATTTTACTAATTTCAAAATCGATGAATAAAGTGGCACTTTGGTGCATAGAAATGTCACTTTACTATAAGGTAATGTCACTGTCAAATTCGAGATTAGTAGGTTAGGTTTTGCGTCAGTCTGTGTCAAAACTGTCGGAAAACCTAACCTGATAACCTCGAATTTGACATACACTTACAGTGCCACCAACATATTATTCATACATTTGAATTTCCACAGCCGCCTTTTTTAATGAACATGTAGTGTAATGTTTTTATATAAATGTTTGTTTATACATATTAATACAAAATGCGAAAAAATAGTATACACACTTCGTAAGAAAAGTAGTTTTACTAAACTTATATAGCTTTTAAAGTTACTCGCTCGCTTCGCTCACTCGTATTCAATCAAACTATATTCGTTTAGTAAACGTTTCTAAACTTGTTGTGTAATATACTATTAATTTGGTAATTATAAATTATTGTAATCCTAAAAAATGTGACATGATACTAATGTACCGTTTGTGTGGGTGTAATTCAATAGAGAGAGCAAGAAGATACAGAGCAATATTCAGACAGAAGCCATCCCGATCATAAAAGACGTTTTTTTATAGGTTTGGAACATAATATCCGGGAACATGGATCGTTTTCAGTAAACAGAAGAATACCGCTTAATACGAATAGACGTGTTGCTGATGAAGAACTTACTGTAGCTGTTCTTCGGTATATGGAAGTCAATCTTATATTTTTCTTGAGGCAAGTAGCCTCAGAATTTGGCATTTCGAAATCGTCAACACAGCGTATTTTAAAACAAAACAGGTACAGACCATACAAATGTATTCGCAGACATAAAATTCACCATAAAGATCAAGATAGGAGCGACTTGCGTCCATTGCTTGGATCTTCATACAAGACTGAACAATGAACATGTTTTATCAACAGGGTGGTGCTCCACCACATAACAGTGCTATTTTACAGAATTACTTTGATGCCAAATTTTCTCAGCGATGGATGGGAACATACGGTCCAGTAGAATGGCCACCTCATTCTCCTGACCACACGTCCTTGGACTTTTTCCTGTGCAGTGATTTCAAAGCGCGCGTTTATAAATGCCTCTCTTAAATGTTAGTGACTTAAAAACAGTATATGAGCAGAAACTGCAAACATTACCAGATAAACTTTATTAGAAGCGACAACCAGACATTTTCTGCATCGTTTAGAGCTTTGCTCAAATAACGACTGAAAAAATTTTGAACAATTTGTGTAGTTGTGTATAAATAATTAGTTGTTACTATAAAGTTAATTAACGTTATACGAATATAAATAATATTTTTTTAAATTACGCTATTGTTTTCTACGCAGACTAGATAAAACTTACAAAAATCAGCGATTTCCATGGCAAACCACGCTTAACTTTCAATCGCATTTCTTTATGTAACACCTACATAATGTCATAAAAAGTAATATCAGAAAAATTGAAAAAAAGTTTTGTGTCATCTAAAAAAAAAGTTGAATATCGCTACCATTGCACAAGTGCAGATTTTGTAAAATTTCTTTCTTTATCTTATAGACAATTTGCTCCCATTTAAGAATATACAGATTGCGGCAGGCCACTAGGACCATAGCAAAAGCAAGGGGACTTTACATGTATTTAAAAAATGAAAAAAGCGAATATATACCTTGTATTTATAATGATCCTTAACGACCTACCACTATCGTACATTGATTGTTCGTTTGTTAAACCCCACGATGGCCACATGCATATTCTCCTTGCTTTTGCAATGGTCCTAGTAGCCTGTCGCATTCTGTATATAGTTTAATATATTTATTTTTTAACATAACAAAGTTATATAATTTATGAATACATTTGATTTATACATGTTTTTATTTTGTTTTCATTGTTGTACGACACCTATGGGTTTGTTAATCTATACAATGGGAACGTTAATTATATAAGACACATTTCCAAAGGGTATGTGAAGTATAAACGAGAGATGGATAACTTTTTTGGGAAGAATATTATTTCTTCCTTACCTACAATTATTTTAAAGCGTTTGTTGGTTAGTGCATTGGGTGAGACGGAAGGGGGCACTTTAGGCTTCATATTCATTTAGAAAAAAAGTAGCCTGTACGAAGAGCGGGAATCTTGCCAGTAACTTATAATAAATAATAATATAGAAAAATATGTTTTATCAATTTTCTCGAACCTACAATAATAAAAAAATATATGTTGGCGTTATGAAAAAACTCCACGACGTGATCACGGAAATCTGGCTGTCGCAAAAAAATATTAACGTCCAACAAAATGTGCAGAAAAGAATTGAATCATTATGCGTGTCCGGGATTTCACACTATTTCGGAGATACTGAATTTATATCATAGGTACTTTTGGGACACACTGTTTCTTTTTCTTCTTCTTTTATTGTAGGCCATATCGCCTGTTTTTCTTCACGCCTGTATAGTGCTCCTAAGGACTGTCAACTGAAGTTGATGCCCAACTTTCAGTCCATCTATCCATCAATCTGGAATATCTATCACTGAACTAATGTTTTATATACTCGTACTTCTGCTATGATCGTAGAAAGCACATTGTATGTAACAAGAACCACAAATGTGTTTAAGGCACTTTTAACTCTTGACATATGAATAACTATTTCTATAATCGTCCGAAGATGTTCCTTAAACCTTTATCTGAATGCAAAAAGTAGTCTTTCATGTACCTGCATCCCGAAATATTCCTTTTACTTGCGACATTAACAAATGTAACTGTCAATAGTATATGGTGTTACGAGCGTGGAAAATGCTAATTTCTTACGAGTGTGAAAGAGTTGGGGCACGAGCGCAGTAGACTGTTGCAATCACACGAGTGTGACATTATAATTTTTGGATGTGTTACCTACACATTATACTTATTTTGTAGCTCCATTTTTTGTGCCAATTTTATAACTATATCGATTCTCACGTCTATTTCCCATGACTACGAGCAATTGTCAACTTTGTTGTCTAGTAATTTATGCAAAATATGCTACTTTCTATAGAGGTCGTAGAAAAAACAACTTTTTAACTGTAATTTGCCACATTTTTATTCCGCATTACATTTTTGTTAATCGTACATAGTAGATGTAGTAGGCCGCCAATCTTGTGCAAACTTTACTGCGATTCCCCAATCCGATATTGGCAACCGCGGTGTTTTAATGCCTAAACCTCCTGAAAGAGGGTGTTCCCAACAAGGCTGACGACGATGAGCAGTAATAAAATAAGGAATTTAATTTCTAGGTCAATGGTCAGTTTTAATAAAGATAAGCTGAGAGGGCACCACAATTTTCGCTTAGTACAATTAACTCATATTTTAGTAGCACTATTACCTACTACAACTAGCATATGAAACATTTTCTGATTTTGAGAATTTTGCCTAAACTGAACACAACAAAACGAAAATAATAGTAGCTCATAAATAATTTGCGAACACACGAATCCTTGTTTTACATTCTAGTGTCTAATAGGATGAAGCAATTTTATAGGATTTCTTTGCAAAGCTGCATAGTCCCATACATAATAATATTAGTTCAATTGATTTGCTTTTTATAATCTCAAATCGACAGCAGCTCTTTCGAAAAATGTTCCCCATGACAACTAGTGATTTTTCTATTCAGCTGTATGGAGTCAGTGTGGAAATGAGTCGTTATCGAACCAAAAAATTATATGCATCTTCAAATACTTTTTCAAGGATTTCGCCTACATTAAAACATATTTTCTTTTTAATCCAATAATTTATAAAAAATCTTCGTTATGTAAGCACATGCGTCACAGTTTTTGATGGAATAAGCACACAAAGTAATAATCAGTAATAATGTATTAAGGGCAAATGCTTTTGCCGGTAAAAATGTTTTACGAAAGTATTTTGCTTTGGCAATGTCACAAGACAAACTAACTTGATCAAATTCCCGAGCCGAAGGCGAGGGAATTTGTCAAAGTTAGTTTGTCGAGGGGCATTGCCAAAAAAACAACAAATCGTGAGTAAAACATTTGCCGAGCAAAATCATGAGCCCGTAATACATTTTGTGGACTATTTCCCAAATATCGGTTAATTTTGACATTTATACTGATGCGCAATGACAGTTTAAATGACGTTTCTTAAATACCACCTTGATTAAAGCAACATATTTGGTGGTTGCCGTGGATACAAGTGGCAAAAGAAACTGACAAAATCCCAAGGGAAAATTTCGATTTTTTCCCACTACAAAAACACACGATTGGTTGAATTTTGAAAAAGCATGGCTTTTCATTGGATAATAAGAGATGTGGGAAATAGTCAGAAGAAAATTAAGAATAACAATGCCAACTGAATTCATTTGGAAAAATGTTACAATCTGGAAAATCACAACATAGAATGAGGGCGAATATTCTATTTGTAACTGATATCATTCTTTGTGATGAAAATGTTGCTGTTAGCTAGTTACAAATTAGTTGATTAATTATTACGACAGATACTACTGAACGTCCGTTCTACAACGATTTTTAATTAAAATAATTAGTCAGAAACACAATCGATAGTACTTCGTTACTAATATAATTGCGTCCGTGTAAATAATTGGTTTGGAAATCTATTTTAAAAATAGGTAGGTTTGTGTAATATAAAATAGAAATAAGTTTTTTTTGTGCAAAAATTACAATTTTCAAGTAGATATAATTTTATAGAAATATTTCAAACAAAACAAATTTTGTATCTTTTTGAAACCGGCTCGATTTAATTCTTTTACATTCTTAAGAACAGTTTCATTAAGTGAAATTCCATTTAGCTGAAGAAACTGTTCTTCCAGAATGAATTTCATTTAGGATCTGTATGCATATTACATAGTAACCATATTTTAGATGACGTATGATGAATGTAAACGATATTACAAGTCATAGCTAAGCTTTTCAGGAGAGTATCAAGGGCAGTGAATTTAAATCAAACAACTTAAGTTTAAACTAATGGGCCAACTTCGTAAAAAGTACAATTGCAAAATCAGATTTAGATAATACCTGCAGTTTAGGAATATGCGTCGATATTATTTTTCAGTTTCTTTGACAATTTAAAATATATGTCGTATAACTCTAGTATTGAATTATTTTTACGTTTTACATTATTTACAAACCAGTCAATAATACTGTGTGTTAAGTAATATAGAAGTCAATACTGCAGAAATAAGGAAGCCAGATCAGAAAAATAATTATAAATAGAAAAAACTTTCTAGGCAAATTACTTATTAAAAAGATAATTTATAGTTCCGTAAAAAGACTGCTAAACGTACGCGATCAATTATTAGCATTGTAACTTTTTTGCTGGGTTAATTTAACTGTCGAGTGCTTTCTTCATAGCAGAATGAAAGCGGATATACAAATTGCAGGTATATGTGAAAGATAAATTAGCGTAATATCCTATCTACTTCTAACAAGATAGTATTAGTAACCGCATATATTAATATATAATTAGCCGAAGACAGAGGAGGCAGATTTCGAAGTCGTTGCTATTAAAGTACTATTTCAAGTTTATTTGGTTAAAACGAGTATGAGCTATCCACTGAACAATTAACAATTCATAGACAGCGTGGGAAACGGATATATACATGCATGTAGTAAACACTTAACATGTAATATACATTAAGAATTTTTACTTTGTTTCACTCGCTCCCCTTACTGCCAACGCAGATAATAGGGGTAAATAATTAACGTTGCCGAGTATCGATACATATTACGACCACGTGTTCGTTTGTACTACACTTATTAAGATTCCAAAACAGTTACTTAAAACTGTAGTAGTAGATTGTTCTAAAAGGCTAAAAACGAGTTTTATAATAATTGTTCTAATTTTTACTTCAGCAGCTCTGCCTATTACTTTTTTTAAAAGGAAGCTCATTAGAAATGTATGGTATTTTACTGGCAACTGTTAGAATAATAACTCCTACAAATTTGAAAAGTGTACATAAGTTGCATTTGAATTTGGATAAGTAAAAAGTAATGTGCTGTTCAACCACCTTTTGGCATCTTCGCTGTTGGCGACTGTATTTATAATACTATAAGAGTATTAAAGAATTAAATTTAACCGCCATTCCTAGCTTTATACTTGAGTTTACTATTACATTTTCAATGAAGTTCTTATGTACGTATATAAAAATCTCAATAATTGTAAATCTTTTTATATTTTTTAAAATTATTTAATGGGTTCTCTTATGTATGTACTAATATTTATATTGTAAACAAAAATTGTTGTTAGTAATAAGAGTTATCTCGTTTCTGAGTTTTAAATATAAATAATAGAAGCATGCTGATGAGCAGCTCATCCCATATACTTATTTGGAATTCTCGATAAAATGACAGTGTTCCACCTGGAAAAAGTTTCAAAAATTAAAAACCTCATTTTACTGAGACGCTCTAACATGGTGGGGTAATGAATTTAATCAGTTACCCTATTTGTATTTAGTAACAACTGTTTACTATACCGGGCGATAATTTTCAATCGGGGACATAGGGCATAAGCATGACTGCTTGATAATGACATTTGAAAGTTGACTGGTGTTCTTGGGCTGTCGAAGTAAATTTGCGTTTCTGGTTCGAGCGTTGCCTATTAATTTCACAGGTATAGGTTACCAAATAAAATGCAAGTGTAAACATAATTACTCTCCTACTTTCTGGTGCTACACTCTCTGCATTTATACTGATACTGATGCAATAAGGCTATTTAACCGAGAACAAGTCAACATAACCTACAAAATCTGATTAAAATGTTGTAATTTCACGATTTCTCTAGTAAATATATTATATATATACCAGTGCCCTGGTATACAAATTACTATTTTATTATAAATACTCTTACTTAAGTTGATATACTCCATATTTAATTATAAATTAACGTTGACCCTGTCACCTTTTAAATGCAATCATCAAGGATAGTCATTCTGATCCCCTATATCCCTAATTGAAAAAGATCACCCGGTATATTTTTCGTATGAACAAATTATTACATCGGAAATATCACACTAATAATGTTGAAAAGGACATATCTGCATTGAAATACACGACCAACTATTCTTGGAAGTTATATACAGTTTTTTTAGGTTTGAATTAATTCTGCAACATTTGTGAAATATTTGTTAAAACTGATAAAAATTGACCCAACTTATTGTTGTGTAGATATATACCTTATGGCTTGAATAATAAATATTAATGGTATCTACTGGCAAATAAGTACAAAAGCAATATCTTGTAATCATTACACCACAACGCCTGCAAATACAACGGTAATATAAAAGAATAATTTCTTACTTCGTAAACTACGAACAAATAAAGTTTTTCGAAGCTAATTGGGCATTTTTAATTTTTAGTTTTGTTCGGCAATACGATGCTTCGTTAGAGGTAAAAGTAGCCAGACGATGAAGCGTCGAGTATCTCACAATAATTATCTCTTAATAGCGGCATAAACATCACAATAAAATACAGCTTTAACTAGTTAATGTTCCGTTACTATAATAATTTCTGATACAACAGTATAGTGTATCTATTCCTGTTTTATAGTATTGTGTTCTATTTATGGTCATCGCAGTTTACGTTCGTTGCAGCATACCTAGGTTTGTAAATTTCTATCACCATTCGTCTTAAATAGAACAGCAAACTTAAGAAAGTCGCAAAGGAAATTGCTTCAGTTTTTATTATATAATTGTTAATAACCACTATTCGAATATTACTAAACGGGATATTGATATAATGAATAGCGTTTTTAAGAAAATGTTAAGCTGTACTCATTTTACCTATACCGGGTGGTTCATAACTGGTTGAACAAAATGAACAGGCGTTTACAGCATCATGTTCTGGTTAAAAAATGCGAAATAAAATTTTTGCTGATAGGGCTTCGTTTCCGATTTATTAGACCTAAAAGTTTCCGGTTAAAATTATAATTTTTAACTTTAATAATACCAGGCTTTGATTTATGTGGCATAAAAAGTTGAAGTGCCTGTTCATTTTGTTCAACCAGTTGTGAATCACCCTGTATAATAGAAATAAACAAATGATAAATAACCTAAATTGTACAAAGAAAAAGCGTGATGACGTCAAGTACATAAAAGCATGTAGTAGTATAAACAGAGAACGAGATAAAAACTTTGCAGTATATTGAATATGACTTAAAATACCAATACACAAGGAGTTCTAACATTGCTTAATATTAATTTAGAATACGATTCTACTCAGACAAGCAAGATACATATTTCTATCAACAAGAGTTGATAATCTAAATAGTCCTTTTGAAGATCTTGGTTAAAACTAGGTTTTTTCGATAAACTGAAAAAAAAGAAAATATATACCATATCTGTTTCTTATTGATATATAAACACATTTTTAATAATAATAATAAAACATTCTAATAAATTTCATTAAAGCCGACGAACAATTTAAAAAATTACTTTCGATCAAAAACCAAAGTTTCGTAAAAATATGAGTAATTCAAGAAAATTGCCATAGGAAGATATTAAGTAACCCTCAATACAAGTCGAGATACAAATCCTGAACAGTTTTTTGCTTTCCTTATAGAAAATAATTATAATGGAGTTCGAAATTCACATTGATTGGACATTAATTTCGGTTTTCAATTCTACAGCCTAGTTTTTTAAAACGAGTAATCTTAAAAAATGCATCGTCTTCAATTTAAAATAGTACTAACTATAATAAGGCATGTAAGCAATACCAGAATAAGCATTATACCTCCATCCTATTTCTAGAAATCTGCTGAATACTAAAACTGCATTCCACATTTCCCACACATTTCCACAGTTTCACAAGGCTCGCATTCTAGGAAACTCCTTACAGACAACATAATTAGATACCTTTATCAAGGATTTCAAGTTAATTTTTTGCAAACATTTAAATGAAGGTGTCATATTTTTAAAATTTATTAAAAGTGAATTGCCTGGTATCCATTGGTTATCCACTATATTTAGCTAATTACAAAATTAATAGTTTTTAGTAGATAAATCGTGAGTTAGCATAACGACAAACGAACATGAATATAATCGCAGAAATTCCAGAACCACGGAGGTCAAGGTTTTCTTGATTTTGACATTGAAAAATGTGCCGAATAAAATATTTCCCGTTGAATAATGCCATATTTATCGAAATTATTAGATTTTTTGTAAGCCACATATTTAATAAGGTTCAAAGTAATCAAACTTGACAACATTTTATGAGATCAACGACTTATGATTAGACGACTTTACGACACGTCTGAAAGAGAAAAGGAGTTAAATGCTTTTTCCAGCACAACAATGCGATTAATGAAACAAATTAAGACCGAAGTTATCGTCGCTGTCGACCTTGCATTAATCGTTTTATAACTGCAATTACTACTTAAAACGGTTACTTTCAATTTTATTTCTTCATATACA
This sequence comes from Agriotes lineatus, assembly GCA_940337035.1. Classification (NCBI taxonomy): domain Eukaryota; kingdom Metazoa; phylum Arthropoda; class Insecta; order Coleoptera; family Elateridae; genus Agriotes; species Agriotes lineatus. Next base: position 84,189 of record CALNHX010001459.1, read on the forward strand.
TTAGTTAATTGCAACACTGACAAATCATTGACAAAAATCCTTCAAATATGTATTTAATAACACAATTTCATAATAGTCTGCGATTAATAATAATTCAAGCAGTTATCACTGCATGCCCCTTACACCAATTTAAGTTCATATCAACGCCATAATAAAATAACTGAATCCCTTTGATCTTAAAATAATTTAATGAATAGAGTTAAATATCATTCATTATCATTTTAATAACCTAATAAGAATGATAATTAGTCTACGTGTCCCTTTCAACGTTTCTATTTGATAAAAGAACCATTGTAATTAGTAGCAAAGGAAAAGAGAAGTATTGGTTCTGGTTACTTAATATTATAAAAAAATCCAGAATTTAATAATATTAACGATGTCAATTTGACTTTAAAAATCAATTAATAGCTTGAACAGAAGCTTTTTGTTGCCAAATTCGAGAAATTTCTTAGTAGTGATTTTCCTCAAAATCACAACAGGGTAAAATATTAACGTCGTTTTGATGGTCTTATGAAATATAATAAAATTATGCTGTAGGTTACAATTACATTTTAGTTATTCTACCAAACTGATATCTCCATAAACAAGAATTTACACTAGACAATTTCATTTAAAAATAAAGAAAACGCCAATAGGGTCATTAATTCACACTTCAGAAATCTACGTAAATAAACCGCCCACGCTTCGAGTCGTTACAAAATTCGCACTTATGTTTATTATTACGATCAGACAATTTTGACAAAAGATATATTGTTCATCTCCAGGCATTTGACTTTATATTATCCAGAAACGCTTCCTTATCTTACAATGCTGTTTTTAAATTTGTATATTGATATATCTAGAGCAAGTAAAAATTATTTTTAGTTGGTTCAAAACATTTTGATACGTTCATATAATTTATGGGAGCTCAAGAAAATGACTCAGAACTGTAATGATTTTTTATATGCGCATGTTATTAAAACAGTAATGAAATCTTTCTCATATAACTTGAAATGATGCACATTTAGCAATACGTTAATTGAAAAATCTAACCATTATAAATTGAATAAATTCATTATATAGTAAAGCAAATACACGTTCTTGTAAATACAAAACAGCTTACCATACTGTCTTCTTTTTGTAAGTAAAATCTGTGTGCGGAACTTACCTGGAAAAAAAAAGAAATATTAAGTAAACAAATACTTGAATTATTAAAGTATGTGATAAATATGCGCGTTTACTTTCTGTAACTTGTTGATTATATGGTCAAATAGAATCTTTAGAATTAAATATATTCCATAATTTGAAGCTAGCACTTGGCTCAAGATAGTTACTATTAAAAGCATTAAGATTCAAATTTAATAATTCGATTACTTTTAAAAAAAATCGTTCATAACTAAATACATATGAAAACATGCTAAAGTTTGTTTTGTATCAAGTGGTTGCAGTATATTTTCGTTTTAGGCCGTTGTTGAGAATACGAGGAATTACACGTGAGTACGGACTTTGTTGTTATCCACGGCATTGTAATTGTCAACTGGGAAACATGACCACTGAAGAATGAATGTTTATTGCAAAAAATAGGCAGTAAATTCATTGAAAGTGACTACCACCTTCTTGACTATATAGCTTAGCTGGGCTCTTGTTTGAGCCCCATCAATTACCTGTTATAAAAGTCAACAAATGATTGAAGTTTATTAATTTAAAAAAATTGTACAGTACAACATAAGCCGTGCTATTTATATAGCATGCGTTTTAACAACAAAGCTATAACGGGAATTTCTTGAATCAAACTCTAGCATTTTCGATCTAACTAATGTCGACAAATGTTCTAAATTTAATAAATTTATGAAGTATGAAATGCAAAAGCACAATTATTAAGATTTAGTCGGATGTTGTATTTCTGACGTAATCCAGGCACGTAATTCAAACTATATTAATTTTAACCTTGATCTTGACAATTTTGGAGCAGTTATGTAGTTGTAGTGCGAAGGTGTCGCTTAGTGCGAATAAATTGAACTAATATTTCATCATCTAAAGCGAATTGTGTTGAATAAATCTGAAGCTGCGATGTGGCGCGCGACCAAAATTCGCAACCTGATTTGTAATAAACTTGTTCAGTTATTAATTTTTATTACCAATGTATTGCAACTATTTGTAAATATTCTTGTCATTAAACGCATGCTATCTAGTTGAGATTATAACTGTCGCAGTCAGACGTATATCTAACAAGATAATATAAATAATAATAATAATGGTGAGGCACTAACACCCCATGAAGGAGCTTGGCCTGCAAGGCGGAAGGTTAGAGCTTCCGTATCCTCGCTCTCACACCCGGCTGTCGCGTGTCAAATTCATGACACGTGGTGATGTGGTGAGCCCCACGCATTAGACAACCGCATTATTACCCCTTGTTCTTTCGAACGCAGGTTCCCAATTATTTAAAGCGACTGGGTAGGCCGCCCGCCAGGCATCGATCTGGGATTTGAACTCCAGACTTCCGCGCCGCAGTCCGATGCTCTAACCATCAGAGCCACGCTGGCTTAAATAATTTCTCCAAAATTAAAACTACTTCAATCATTCGATATTTACTTGACTGTTACTATCCACTAGGCTATTCTAGGTAACAATTTTAAGAACATTATATTAGTCGCATAGTTGTAGAAAATATATGCCAAAACACAGAAACATTTTAAATTGTAACAGATGGCTATATATTGAATTTTCAGTTTGGATGAAATTTTATGGAACATTTCATTTAATAAGCAAAAACCTTCTTTACTACTTGAGGCGTTCGCGGTTACTCGAATTATTCTTGTTAACGTAAAATTTCGGCTTAGACCGCGTAGTATTTGTGGATAAACAAACATCATTCTCTGGCTTAATGTGCCTTGCACCTTGTGAATTCGAGCAAGGATCCACGCGATGGCCATGCTCTTTGATGGCTCGTGTTGTTTGAGTACCTTGAGAACGAGAATACGTAGGCAGATTTGGCCTTGTTGCTGTTTGTGCACCCATATTCATAAATACTAGGCGGTCTAAGCCGAAATTCTATGTTAAGAAGACAAAACTTATTATGAAAAAATATTTTCTTTACTATCTAAGGAATCTGTCAAATTATGAAATGTTTGTATTTTTTTCTAACAAGCCATAACTCAGTTATGTTTTCCAATGGGACCCATGTTGATATAACTTTTTTGCATAAAATTACTTAAACGACATATTCCAAGAGTTTGACAGATTGCTTTCGGGTAAGTTTGCGTTTTAAGTTTTAAGTTTGAAATTAAGTGTTATTTACGAAATATTTTGTATTTTTTCCAGTAAGCTAGAACTCAGTTATGTTTCGTAATCGGACCCATGTTGATATAACCTTTTTTGCTTAAAATTGCGCAAAAACACATTCCTAAAGTATGACAGATTTCTTCCGGGACCCCTTGTATAGAAAAATAGACCGAATGCTCCATACCGAGTGTTTCACTTAAGGTGAGAACATAGGGAAATAGCATGGAAAATTGTATTTATGCAGATTCCTGCTTGCCATTTGAATTGATAGGATTGATAGTAGTATCAATCGCAAGAAAAAAAAGCGCTTAATTTGATACTACTTGTATTTGTTGCTTGTTTAAGATAGAAATAGCTTAAAACTGTAATAAATATTTTGCATTTTATTCACAAGAAACAGACCAGCAATGATCAAATTTGTTTATGCCAAAACAAATGTTATTTTCTATCAGTTATCAATCCACGTATTTAACTAATTAATTACTATGAATAATAATGTTGAATATTCTAATGAAGAGGGAGTATTTATTATTAAAACATTTTACAATGGCGTCAGTTTACGCACAGTTAGTGATTTATTCTCGGTTTAATTTAAAAATCGACTTTTTCTATCTGTATCAACAATTCACAGGTTTGTTAAAAAAATTGAAACTACAGCAAGTGTAGCAGCAGGTGATTTAAAAGGTAGTTTTAATATTGCAGTTTAAACAATCGAGACATTAACCTTACAGGCAAAAGGAATAGAAGAACCAACGATGAGCTAAAAGAAAGAGTTTTGGGGTTGATAAATGCTGCTCAAACAGCCAGCATAAGATGTATTGACACGGTCAGTGCATAAGGTTCTGAAGAAGCATGGTTATCATCATCCCTACAAACCTCAGTGCCATCAAGATGTATTCTTAGTCGATGAAGGAAGCAGGTGCATATTCTGTGAAGTCATGCAGGAACGCTCAAACGAAGATAGGAAGTTTTTATAGAACACTCAATACTGGGCCCAAGAAAATCCTCTGATATCTCTTGAAACAAGAACGCAGCTCCCGCAGAAAATTTATATTTGGGCTGGTATTTTCAACAATAACATTATTGGACCGTTTGAAATAGTTGGAAATTTAAATTCGGATTCTTATTTAGAACTTTTAACCATCAGATTAGCCCTGCATTAGAAGAAGTTGTACGTGAAAATCAGGAGATTTGGTTCAGCATGATGGCTGTCCAGCGCATTATGGTTTGAATGTGAGGGAATATCTAAGTGATAACTTTCTTAATTGCTGGATTGGTCGCGGTGGCCCTATCAACTGGCCACCAAGATCTTCTGATTTGGCACCATGTAAATTCTTTTTGTGGGGTCATCAGAAAAACAAAATTTACAGATAAAACCACCCAAATATTGACTCTTTGCGGGAAGCAATCGTTGCAGAGTGTAGGCTAATCACAGATAGGCAGATTGGGTTATTGTTTACAAAAGAATTGAGAACTTTTTGAGTACTTGCTATAAATTTGCTTGTAGTTTCGAACTTTTTCACAAACTTGTGAACTGTTGATATAGATGGAATAGGTCGATTATTAAATTTAACCAAGAATAAATCACGAACTGTGCGTAAACTGAAGCAACTGTAAAATGTTGTGATTATAAATGACCTTCAACATTTTTTTTCACAGTAATTAGTTGAATACGTGAATCGAGAACTGACACAAAATAACATTCATTTTGGCATAAACACATTTGATAATGGCTGGTCTGTTTCTTGTGAATAAAATGCAAAATATTTATTACAGTTTTTAGCTATTTCTATCTTAAACAAGCAACAAATTAAGCAAAGTAGTATAAAATTAAGGGCATTTTTTCTTCTTCAATTTATACCACGATTAATCCTATCAATTCAAGCAGCAAACAGGAATCTGCATATATACGATTTCCCATGCTCCCCTATGTTCGTACTTTAAGTGAAACACTTGCTATAGCGATCTATTTCCCCTTAGCGTTTTTAATCCTAAGATTCAAATTTGTAAGCGGTTTTATCTCTAATAGAAAAAATAATCGGTTATGTAATCTGCATCTACATTGTTAGATGTTAACAATGATTTTCTTTTAGCATATTCTATTAAGTATGTATATGATATGACAGCGTTTCTGCATGAGCTATACTCACACGCAGCTCCCTTAAATGTATATGTACGAACATTCGAGTAGGACAACTTCTCATCCCGGAGGCAAATAAAATAAATAATTAAATATGACTTTCAAACGTATTACCTTTGTGTAACATTTTCTAAATTCCCAAAGAAAAAAAATTTTTGCATTTCTGTTTTTTTATACAGGCAGCGATGACATAGTATATGCTTGTTATATAGCGCTCCAACCCCATTTTTTACAATATCCTAAGATTGTTTATGGTGATTTAAGTATTTTAATATTTAACTGTAAATCTGAATAGATTGTGTTTTATTTATAGAATGCATAGTTGTACATTTTTTTAATGAATTTTTCAGGCGGTTTTAGATATATTCTACAACTGTTGTACGAAACGAGGTAATTTAATGCGGAAATAAATTCGAAATAAACGCTCTTTCACACATCATTATTTTTTGATGCAGGATATCTGATAAAGTATGCGTGTTTTGCTAAACGAGCACATATCTTCAAGAGAAGACGGCTTTTATCAGTTCTACTAATGTTACTCCACACTAGGAGTTCATTCACTTCGTGGTGGGCAGTGGTTTTTCTATGTAATCGTAAATGTGAAAACTGACATTTAATTTATACTCAGATCTGCCTCACAATAAAAGTGAATGGCAATAATTAAACTTTATTTATGGTAAATAGGCAAACGTGTCGGCAACAAAGCAGCAACAGCTTCGTGGAAAACAATTCGCGTTTATTTTTCTCTGTTCATCTTCTAAGTTGCCTATTAGTAAGATAATGAATCAGTTTTCCTCCACTATGCGAAATTGGTGACGTGTGTAATAGAATTAATGTCAATTCGATTATAGCGTAGTATATTCGCTATTTAATAAGAGTAATAAATATACCCCTTCGCTCCATTGTGATTCTGAGCAGGCCTTGAATATAAATATTTTTACCAGTGTACCAAATACATGTCAAAATGATAATTTTTTAACTTGTGAAAAGTACTTTGGTTATAGAAAACCCAATCATGGCTTGCTGGACTGGAGGGATCAATGATATCGTTTTCAACAACTTAATTCGCTTAATGTATGTAAAATTGTGCTTCGACTTTAGAATTTTTTTGTTACCCACTGTGCCTTATACTGTTAAAAATGCATATGCAAAGCCTGTTCAGAATCACAATTGGAGTGAATGGGGTTACATGTAAAGCGATGAAGTCGATACCATCATCGAATACTATAATTGGCTGCACGTTGTATCCGTGTCCGTTATTGCAGAACTATATTGTATTCCAGTATTTTCCTCATATTTACAAAGAGACTTTCTTGAAAAAAAAGTTTTGGTAACTGAATTAAGTAAACGAATAAACAACTACGATTTTATTAGCATTCAAGGAAAATCGGGGTGTTAATACTGTAATTAGGTGTTCAATTCTGCCTGCAAATTGACAAGAGCGGAGGTTTTGCAATATAAACATACCAACTAGAACAGAGGCGCTTTACTGACCTACACCACTTGCTATTAGCTGATATTTCAATCTAAATTATGACAGGGTAACCTCCATCTGCTTTTAGCTACTTTTATCATTCACTTACCCCACTTTCGGGTTGGGCATTTTGAGCATACTTCCAAAAGGCGGAATGTCTCGTCAAAAAGCTGCCGTTGCAATGATTAGTGTATTCCATGATAACTGCGGTTCGGTTCTAATACCAATTAAAGTTATTCATATACAATTCCGCATAGCTTTATTTGGACGTCATCTCGGGTTATTACTAATTACTTTTTACTGCCCCATTTCTGAGAAAGTCCTCCAGTTCTCAGTTTACTCAATTCCATAATTAAAAAGTCCCAAACGCCGATAAAAATTGCAGAAAGTACGTCGGCGCATGTAAATCACACAGAACCTATCATTAATGGTTGTTTTAATGTAATTTTAATTAATTGGTTCATTAAAACACGCGATAGCAGTTGTTTGTAGTTGTTGTTCAGCTCATCGCTGCACGGGTCACCACGTTTAAGTCATTTTAAAGTTATTTAAACGAAGTTCGCTAAATAAATACGCTTTATCTAATGTCGAGAGGAGATTAAATAAATCACTTGATGCGCGTTTGCGTTCTAAAAATAATATTTTAAAAAGCTCCTTTGATGTCCGCTTCGATTTCCTGCACTCGAAATCTCACTAAGAAACACACTGGAGTCACTCCGGCAATTTTTTAACTGAAAGGTGTCATTCGCGAGTTTTTCGGATTGCCACACCGCGGTCACTCCGGAAAACTAAAGTTGTTCGAGTTTTTCTGGCACACAACGGCACGATTCCGCTCGAGCACGAGAAAGAGTTATAAATATTACAGTCTATATTCTAAGGAAAATCACAAAGCAATGTGATCCGAGCGCAGAAACCTTTCACGTTACATACGTAGTCTACGTTATGTGCATGTATAGTAGATACATAACTCCCCACCCTCGGCAACCCGCAAGTCAGACTGCTTGGCACTGTATAATCCGACGTAAAGATAGCGATTGTCATACGTATCTGCGGATGTGAAGGAATGGGTTACGTTTACACGACAATGCTTCAAACCGGCGTACGTTGATTGATGTGCGCGATAATTGCGCCCCAATTTCGCCGATAGATTGAGATCGCAGCGTCTCTAACCGATGCACATGCCAAGTCGTTATGCTTCAATTTGGGTGGCAAATTATGTAATTATAACAACACTGTAGTGTTCATTTCTCGACGTATACACAGTTTTAAATTAAATACAGGCTCGCCGTTAGGATTCGAAAACCGGAATAAGAACATGATTAAACATTCAAGTAAGGTAAAGTTCCATATTTTAATGCTAAATATTAATCAATAGACTAATTGGACCTAGTCGTCTAGTTTTTGAGTTATCTCCAAAAGAAAAATATATTTTCGTTCTTTTCTTATCATTATTATGTTACTTAAAACAAAGACGTACAATATCAGTCCTTCTCAGAACTAACTAGGAACACCTGAAGACGAGAGCAGATCAAAAACTCCCGAAACGTCGTGTGAAATACACCCTAGAGCCCTAGACAGTGGAAAAAGTCCAATAAAACCTATCAAAACCACTTTGGCAGTATTAAAACAGCTTCACGAAAAATTCAAATCTTGTTTTAGATTATTTATAGAAGCTCGGTGGCGCAGGGGTTAAACTGAACTTCAATTCGGGAGGTCTGGGGTTCTACCTTCAGCTGTAGAAATATTTTTTTTCAAAAATCTATCCGCTGTCTCAGGTCGGTATTTAAACGAATGAAGCTATTAATTGTCTGTTTATAATAAACCATTCCATCCGCAGACTGAAGGGTGGCCAAATAGAGATTAGTAACAAAACACATACTCTATACCTACCCGTTTACACGACCACGAACTGTGGCAGGCAACGACAAACATGTTACTTCGACTCTCACACCAATTTCCAATATCGGATGCGGCATTATATTAAGAAGGAATTCTTTATCGATATAGTTCTATTGTTAAGAAATAATGATTATTTAAAAAAATACAATGCTCATCACTCCGCTGTATAAAATCTACTTTCAGTAAACGAATTTCGACATCAGCGTCGCTTTAACTTTTAATATTGTATGTACAGTTCACCAAAGAAAGAACGTAGAATGCGGTTACAAAAACTTTTTTTTTCAATTTAAAACGTAAATTTAGCGTTTATAATATGTAGTTACAATTAGAATTAGAAAGAATCAACGTTTTATTGGCGAAAGAAAAATCAACACTATCTTTTGAATTTTTGAATGAAAAAAATACTTAAATATTTGTTATACTTCAAACACATATTATACTTTCAATTATTTACTCTACAGAGCCTCTACATTAGCCTCTTTACAAACTTTGGCAATGAAAAACATATTTAATTTCATGAAGAAATGTTCATATAAACGTATGTCCTATCTTTCTTTGTTCACAGTTATAGCACTTTTAACATTTTTTCTCTTTGAACACCAATAAGTAATCATAATTTAAAGAAATCAAAATATTTATTGCAACATTTTTTCAAAAACGGCTCTAACGATTTTTTTTTAACTTTACATTTTTACTACATTTTTAATGTGTATTGATGTGAAATAGGTGATTTTCCAGTTGAATACTTCTAAAGTGGGTTTCTTTTGTTTTTTTTTCTATTTTTTTTATTAACTCCTATTTTAAATAAAACACCCGGTATATTATTACATTTTTGAATTCACCTTAAAATTCTAGAGAAAATTTGTCTCTTCAACTAACGCTCTATTTTGTACCGTTTTTGTAGTATTTGTAATTTTTGAAAATTTTTGACAAACGGCTAAAAATTAAAAATGAAATTTTTGACTAATTATAAGAACACTGTAAAAGGAAATTGTGTGAGTGTATCACACCAGATTTTTTAAAATAAAGTTGTTATCTTGGACGTGTTGTTGTAAAATACACTGACAAAAGTTTAATCGTAGTTCAGCATCACCGTGATGCAATGCTTGTACACTTTGTAGATGATAAGGATGCAGCACTTCTTGATTTATTTTTCGCCATACAAAACTTTGTGATGGCTCCAAATTTCGTGCTATGCGTCTGGTACTAATTTCAGGTTCTCCAGTTACAGCATTTGTAACGTTTTCACGATCTTGAACATTTACATCATGCGGCCGAATGGGTTTAGAAGGAGCGGTCATGCGAAATCTTCTAAATGATGTACTGAATATGGGATGCGACGGTTGACGTCTATGAGGAAATCTATTTCGATATTCTCTCACTGGATTGCGAGAACTTCCATTGCAAAGTCCATATACTAACACAATGTCAGCATATTCATTAGAAATGGATTCATTACTAAGTAAAATAGCACAAATACAAATTTTAACAAATAGTGCAGAAAGCATTAACATAATCAAACTATTTTTAACAAATGATTATTTAAAATGACAGTTACTAATTTTTTTTGCTGCATCATGACTACTATGATTTTTCAACTTAAACATTTTGTTTTGCTACATCATGACTACTACTATTTTTCAACTTAAACATTTTAAAAGCGCTATAACTTCTGAACAAAGAAAGATAGGGCATACGTTTATGTGAACATTTCTTCATGGAATGAAATCGACTTTTCATTGCGTAAAGATGCTAATGAATCACCCTGTATTTGTGATTATGCTAAAGAATATATCCAATATGTACTACCTAAAAAAAGAGACGTAATCATAGTCGCATACACGAATTATTTTAAAAATTTTCACATATAATCTCATAAGAGCATTAATTCTTTCCGGAATTTTTTTTGAGTGCGTTCCAACAACGTCGTATTAATTTCCCCGAGCGGAACGCGAGGGCAAATTAGGACGTTGTTGGAATGCACGAAAAATAATTTCCGGATATGAATTAATGCTCGAATGCAGATTCGGTAAGAAAATCGTAACGATACAAACCCTAAAAAGGAGTAATGTCTACCTACAAAAAATTTCCAAGAAATTTTGTTGTTGTCTTGGTTACGGCTCGTGAACTAATTTTTCTATTGGTCATTAATGAGTGTCGTACGATTTTCACATAAATAAAAATCTGTAAACGTCCCCTGTGAGAGTAATGTGAATTACATCAATTTGCAAATAAAAAAAACACTACGGTCCGTTGGATTCGAACTCGGGCTCCGACATGGACCGTAACGCTAGTCCCACGCCGTAACTTCTAAACCACGGTACCTACGTTTTATTTCAATAATAGTGATTGAGTTAAAGCTAAAGTAGACAGAATTTAATTTTTTAAGGTGCTCACCCTGTGTATATTTGACCGAATTTTTCTCGGTTTCATGCCCAGTTAAAATGTGTATGCAAAATATTGTTTTCGCCCAACAGAATTTTTGAGCTACTCCACCAACAGGCGGACAGACAGACAGACGAAATTGATAAATAGTTATTTGTGTGGATCTAGTGTGCGAAATGATTTTTTGCTACACGCGAATGAAGTTTTTTTTTGACGTGACGAAACCCTAGTGCGCTAAAATTTGGCGCACGTCGTTAGTGTAAATATGTAAAACGCAAATAAATATCATATTTTTACGTTAAAAAATTGGAGTGGTCACCACACGGTTCTCTTTTACTGCTTTTAAAATTTAATTTTGCGATTTTTGCGAAAACTAATTACAAATAAACTTTTTTGATAAAAATTATAGATAAATAGATAATTATAATTACGAACTATATTAGTTTAAAAAAAATATTACTGTTATTTTTGGACTTTTTTGTAAAAATCTAATATTGCAATTTTTTCAAAAACTTTTTTTACAAAAGTTATAGACAATTATGTATTATATAATAAGATTTAAACAATTATCTCCACTATTAATTTCTGGATTTGGGTAATTTTTGTAAAAATCTAATTTTGCCATTTTTCTAAAAACTGCGCATCTGTAAAAAACTTTTTAAACAAAGGTTGTAGATAATTTGCATAATATATGATCTTGTTCTACGCAATTTAAATGTTGTTAAACAATTATAAAATTATCCCGTAAAACGAAAAAAAAAAACAGTTACGTACCACTTCCGGTTACCCGATTTTAACTAAAAATTAGGGGATCTTGGAATTTACATTAAAAATAAAGATACATAGGTACATTTTCAGGCCGATCGGCTAAACCGTCTGGGCTGTAGAGAGAACGCAGACTCACATACAGATCACTTCGAAAACAACTTTTTCTAAATCAGAAGACACGAAAATGGATATTTCCATTAAAATATCGAGTGTAAAGTTTGCAAGAAATTTAATATTTATTGTACTCTTGATTTGTAAAAAAAGCTTTGGACATGCCTATCTTAATTTTTGTTTGTCAGCTTTCCATTGAACAGAAATTAACTTTAAAATTGTTCATAATAGAATTCACGTCATTATTATACCGAGTGTCCATTCTCAAAGTCGAACATAGGCAATTAACATTAGTGCATTCACTCGTTTTTCATTAAAATATTAAATTTTTCTGTAGATAATTTTAACAGACATTGACAGAAAATACCTGATTTACGCCAACTAATCGCCAATTTTTTTGACAAAGTCTATAGAACTTGAAAAGCAAGGCATGGCATATTTAAAAATCCCAAGTTTTAAATTAGTATTTTAAAATAAAAATCGCATTTTGAATATTATTATTGGTTTCATTTGATGCGTAATAATTTTATCTTTCCATTGATACCATTACCTTCCCTGTAAGTTGAATTGGCGAGCAGGAATCGGCAAAAACGTTCAATACAATGTTAATATTAGATAGCAACACAGTGAATGTACAAGAGAAAATGAATAAATTGTATTTATTAGTAAGTGGAGTTAACCCTTGCCTTTATTATTCTAATATACAGGATGTTTCAAAAACATGGTACAAAGCTTAAGACGGTTATAATAGAAATATAAAAAGTTTGTATATAAACGTTTCTTTTAAATCCCTTCCCGCTGAGTTACACCCTCCTAAAGAGGGTGGTTCCATTAGAACGTTTTAACGAACAAGAATTTGAAATATTGATTTATTAATAGCTATTTGTGCAACAAGTGCTAAAAGTGGACGTTTATGCACGAGACATGAAAATTATGAAACGAAGCCGGAGACTGAGTTTCATAAGATGTCTCGTGCATGAACATTTTTAGCACGAGTTTGCACACAATATTTTTTCTACGGCCTTAAATTTACTGTTATCAATCCATAAATGTCGATTTAACAAAGGTTTGCATTTATGACAGTTATAATTTATGTCATAGCAAAAAGATGGTCTTGACGCGCAGGTGAATGTTTCTGCAGCTAGTAGCTGTCAAAGTCAGTTATCAAAAGTAATTATAATAGTACACATCTGACTCTATTCATTACATAATGCTTTAATTATTTAAAAAACACTTTACCTCCAACGAAAGAAGTAACTAGAATAACTTTATAACATCACTTCCAGTTCACAATTCTAAATTCCACACCAGCTGTTTAGCTGTAGCCCATGTGCTAAAAGTAAATAGCTGATTTCACTTTTAACACGCTGATTTATAAAACGTCATTTTTAGTGAAAAGAGCTAGCGCTAAAAGGCCTACTTTTAGTAGAAGTCGTAGAAAAACAACTTTTTTATTTCACTTGTTTGACTTTGCGGAGTCTCGCTAGTTTCGTTCCGCCAAAATCCCAGGCGTTATACAAAATGGGACATTTCCTAACTGCTTTTATAAATAGTTATTTAACAACCCTCTTTAGGAGGGTGTATGTAACTCAGAGGGGAGGGTCTTAAATAACCTTCTTAAATTTGGTACAATGTTTTTGAAACCACCCTGTATAACAGTATAAGTAATGTGTGCAGTTATAATCCATTTAGGTACTAATTAGGTGTTACAATTGTTACTTGGCATTTTAATCGGACGTCTACTTTAGTTATTCGAACTAGTAGTCAAAATGAATTACAATCTACTGTTAGTCGAATTTTCAATTCGAAATTCGTAAAATTTTTAACTACATTATTCCGGTACATTTCTAATGTAAATTAACCCGTTTTTTTATTTTGCTTCATACAAAATGATATCACTACTTTTAAATACATATCAAAAGGTACTTATTTGGGTAATTTTTACTAACATTTCAATAGTTACGGTATTTATACAAACATTCAAATATAAAACTAATTTAAAGCTTAATTTTTACCATTATTTGTTTCGCAGTTAACTTGCTAAAAAATTAACAAATGGTAGAATACCGGAAATTCAAAACCCACTAGAATGCTGAATCTCTCGACGCCAAATTAGTGTGATTTTTTCTGGTCTAACACAGTAAAGAATTTGGTAAAGTTAATTATATATTTTAAATCGGAAGTTAAATAATTAAGCATAACTATAACCTAAATTGAATGTAATCGGTAGAGCACTTACGTAAAGAAAAGTTTTACTGGATTTAGCACAAATCGAATTTAATTGTCTATTTGAATTGAAAAGAACTATGGTTATGGTGTTTAAATTGACTCTTAGAAACAGCGTTTCTATTTATATAAAAAATAGCAACTTTAATGGTCAATAAAATTAATGAAAAGTTCAATGTAATATTATCATCACAATGTCAAACAAACATATATAAAAGTAGTAATGTAAAATATGACTTGTGATTAATATTAAAACCAATTAAATCTTTCAATAAGTAGTAAAAAGTATAATATTTTATGTCTTCGATGTTATTAACGTTAAAATCATGTTATTCATGATTTCATATTTATCCGCTTATGCACATCGTTGAACATGTTACAAGATAGTACTAGTCAAATAAACACAATCCATGGTGACATCATCACACAAATCATGAGGAATAGGCAAGTTATCTTGATTGTACGATTTTTGTCCTTTTATAAAAGATGATAAAAAACTAGTCATTTAGCAACAGTGACTAATTGCAGAGATTATTTTCTTTATACTAGTCGTCAGTTGCTTATAAAACAAGACATTAATATGTCAAAGCGCAGCATTTTAATGGTTATAGCATTAATGACACAAAAATTAAGCGGCAGGACTAATTTAATTCGTAATACCAGACTGTGCCACACAAATTTCACACTGCTGATGGGAATTTGAAATAGTACACTTTTGGTTTGTTATAACCAAGAATTTATGGTGTGATTAGAACTTTGTGTAGAATGATACTATAAAAAACAAGGTGTGATCACCAAACGACTTTCTTTTAGTGCTTGTACAAATTTAATTTTGCAAGCTTTTCAAAAACTCTACTTACAAAAAAAAATTCTTTAAAGAGCCATAGACAAGACAATTATGTCATATACCGGGTTATTCCAAAATGGCGCATTTCCTCTACAGTACTTTGAGGGAGACCGTTAATCTAGTCTTGTTAAAAGAATTCTATCGGCTTTTGTTTTACGGTTATGAGCAAAGAACTAAAAGGTAAATTTGGCAAAATGCATAACAAACTAACAAAGTACAGTGTTCTCTATTTCCAACGAGACCGTTTATTTAGCAAAATAATTCATTATTTAAGTAGGGAGATATTTAAACATTGACTGATTTGAATTGTCACTAATTATTAGCATCTATTATCTACGACTGTTGCTGACCAATAATAATTAATAATAATTATTGCTTTGAGAAAACGACTTTATTCAAACCAGAAAGTTGCAGTTCAATTTGTAAACTGGGCAAATATTTTAATAAACTTAAGAACTTAATGAAACTACTCAAATCGGTAACTCGAGAAATTAGGTAAATCAATAACACAATAACGAATAAATTAAAACAGTCACTTGATAAAAATAATACAATAAACGATTAAAGTAATTGTACAAAATTCTGCCCTTGGATCTCTAAACAAATTTGCGCGCTACGCACAATGGTGTCTTGAACACAGCATTTGTGGGTTGACAGTTGCAGCAGCATTTTGAATGTGTTTAATTAAGTATTCCGTATTTTAAACCGAAGTTCTGTATACCACTGCTTAGACATGACCCCAGAAGAAAAAATCGAGTAGTGTGAGATCTGGTAATCTGAGCAGTCAAGATATTGGTCCGTTCCGGCCTATCCACATATCCGAAAACTCTTCGTCTAACCAGCCTCTAACTGGAGCAGCAAAATAACCAGAAACAGCATTTAACTGCGTTCACATGTTTCGAACTTTTGCGAGAGGGAGCTCTTCAAGATGTTCTTGCAAATCAATCGTAAGAAAGTGTAAACAAAGTATCCCCATTTAAACGGTGTGGTAATATTATTTGTCCAATCAAATTACGAGGGTAGCATCCGTAATTTTTCCAAACGAATAGATCAAGTGCACCATGAAATTCAAACTTGCCATGAAACAAATGTTTGTTGTTTTCTAGCTTGACAGTTCAAATTTAGTTTTGATAATTGCAACAATTATTATACAAGTTAATTTTGAAATAAGTGTTGTGCAGCAAAAATGAATTTAACGAGAGAATATTTTACAGCCATGATTTACTATTACTTTAAAAGTTCCCTATCTTCGAAATAAATTTTTGGACGACTTCGTGCTATATTTGGTGACCAAGCGCCTTCGAAGAGGACTGCTTCTAGCTAGTTTAATGATCAAATTTGAACGAGTTTCACTTAGCAACGATTTTCGCGAAGGAAGACCGATTTCAGCAGTTAACGAAACAAACATAGACGCCATGCGAAGAATGATTCAGGAAAACAATTGAGTCACATATAGAATTATTAGGAGCACTTTGGGCATTGGCGTGGCTGCAATAAACAAGATTTTACATAATCATTTGGGTGTAAGAGAAGTCTGTTGTCGGTGGATACCAGACAGTTTAACAGAAGCACAAATCACAACGTGTGGAAAGGTGTACGAAACCTCTTAAGAAATATGACGAAGGTAGGTTTAAAGCAGTTTACAACATCACAACTGGTAACGAAAGTTGAATACATTCTGAATCTAAGCCGCAGTCTGCACAATATGTTTTTCCAACAGATCCTAATCCAGTTAAAGTGAAGCAATCTCGAAGTGTTGGTAAGAAAATTATGGTTTACTTCTTTTCAAAATCAGGACCTATCACAACTGTTGTGTTTGAAAATAAACGTACGGTTACCGCAGATTGGTACACAATAGTATGCCTACCAGACGTTACCTCAAAACCTCGTATACGGCGCCCAAGAAGTAAGATCGTTCTGCACCATGACAATGCTTTAAATCATACCGCACATCAAACAAAATAATTCTTAGAGGCTTCCGGGATAAAATTGCTAAGTCATCCCCCATACAGTCTCGACCTAGCACCTTCCGATTACTTTCTATTTCCTCGATTAAAGAAATGCGTGGTGTGCTTCAAAAACCTTATTTCTCAAGTAACTCAAGAAAAGTGGAATCTATGTTTTGAACATTAGTTTTATCGAATGCGTAAATGTATCGAGTTTAAGGGAGAGTATTTTGAAAAATAATAAAAATGATTTTAAGCTACAAAACTTTGCTACTACCCTCGCATTACCAATGATACCGGCTCACATATTTACACTAAAGCTATTTTTACAGTTGCGTTCGTAAGTTAAATGAGCTTGCCAGGTTATAACAATGGCTACTCCTCTGATTAAAAACCCTGTCTTTGGTAAAGTTAGCTTCAGCACATAGCAAAACAACTGCCGCTCTTTGTAATAACTAGTTGTAGTAATTTATCTGTAGCTAAAAGTCATTCGGCAAGAGAGCTTGGACTTTGGTGTAGTGATAGAGATAATATCCTTCACTCACGATAAATTTGTGAATAGTTGAATACAACTCTGCGACACGCCCAGTTCTTGTGAAATACTCATGGTGCTTCGTGATGGCTCCTCTTCCAGGATTTCCAAGATTTGCTCTTCCATCTCAGGCATCAAAACGTTTCGTGGGCGACCACGGTCTTTTCTTTCGGTAAGGATCAACGATCCAGTCTAGCTCTTTGATGCACCCTTTTAACATTCGCATCAGGGTGTCTTCTATTGAGGTACCTTTGCACGTAAACTCTTTGAGCTTCATTCCCGTGATTATGACACTCACCTAATATCAGTAGCACAGCAAAACTTTTCATGGAAAATGACATCATCCTTCAAAATTCATAAGAATAAATAAAGAAATTGAGTTTTAAAGCTTGCCCCTTTATTACTCAGTGAACTAACGATTACGATTTTTCCCAGGCTGCATTAACGGTCCCCTACAACGTACTGTAGAAAAAATTTTAGAATCACCCAGTACTGTAGAAAAAAATTTGGATCACCCAGGGTTTAAACATATATTCCCATTGGTTTTTTTACGTTCAGGACATATTTGTAAAAATCTAATTTTGCGTTTTTTCAAAAAGTATACCTAGGAAAAACTTGTTTGGCAAAAGTTATAGATAATTACGTAATATACACCAGGGTTTAAAAAATAATAATACCATTGTTAACTTTTAGACGTCGAAATGTTTGTAAAGATAAAATTTTGCCATTTTATCAAAAACTATACTTCTTACAAACACACTTTTAAACAAAAGTTGTCGATAATTGCATATAATACATGATCCATGGAATTTAATTTTAATTATAAAATTTTTGCGGAAAACTGAAAAAACGTGTAAAGTACCACTTCCGGTTGCCACATTTCCATAAAAAATCACTGTGATCTTCAAATTTGTATTAAAAACTCAGATATACATTTTTCAGTGATATCGATTAAACCGTCTGGGTTGTAGGGAAGAAACAAGACTGACACACAGACATGACTTTGAAAACAAATTTATCTGCATCAAAAGACACGAAAATTTATATTTCCGCAAAAATCTCGAGTTCGAAAAAATCATGATTAGTTGAAAACGTTTGCTATTCTCAGCTCTACCGAATACATGCGTTCAACAAGTCTTTATCAAAAATTATACTCTGATATTTTTAGTTAGTACGGGCATTGTAACAGAATGCAATAGCGCAGGTATAACCTTTCAGACCTCAATTTAAAATAAATCGACAACTGAATTACAATATTTGATTATTTTATCATTATAAGAAATGGTGTAGTATAATTTTCCTGCGTACATCACTGCTATTTGAGGAAATGAGAACAACACATACGGTTTTAGAAAAACAAAAAACAAAAAGCAATTTCTGTCCAATGCTGCCAGAATCTGCTCTGATGTGTATTTAATACCAGAAAGTTAATAGCAAAATCGCAGAAATCTAAAAACAGATACTGCATCTTTAAACTGTCGTTCTAATTAACTTAATATTAACTTACAAGGGAAAACGGAAATCCATAGTACACGTTTTTCTAAAATTGTCTTATTGGATATATTTCGAGGTGTTGAATATATTTTCTCTCTTAGCAGAATCTTAATCTTTTACAGTTTACGAGATTACCATGCTTTATACTATTATCTTGAGCATACAGAACAACTTTGCATAATAAACTATAGGTCAAAAACTAATAATAATCCCACAAAAAATTAAAACTGATTGGTGGCCACAAATGAATGTCTACGAACTTTTAGTCCGCACAGGTGGATGCGATAGACCGAATTTCGATAAAATGCAAAGCTGAAGCAGCTTTTTTTGTATATCAATCCCATTGGGTATATTAGGTAAATGTACTCTCATCTGATTTCGACAGTTATTCTCAAAGGTTTCCACCAGTTTGCACCAGACCCCTCATACATTGTTTTCGTAAGCGATTAATTTTTTAGTGCAATGCACTTCTACTGACGACAGAGTACACCAATTTAATTTAATGACCATATTATGAGTCACCCTGTATATGTGCAAAGACAGAGACATCGAAAACCTCTGCTGAAGGCCATGTGGTAAGTGACATTAGGGATTTTGTTTAATGTTCTAACGTTGTTTGCACGCAGTGGCGTATATGAGAAGGGGCTACAAGAACTCTAGAGGAGGGGGCTCCAGAAAGTTTTGAAATAGGAAATAAACTAAACCATTTTGTTGAGAATTTATAGTTAGCATCATAAAAACAGTTGACCTGGTTTTCTTATCGAAAAAAAATCAAGTAAATATTTTGCAAATCGAAATTAGAACCTGTTGGTTGACCATGTGATATTCTTATAAATAAATAAATAAAGACGATAAATGGTATAGATAAAATGTGCAATGACCATGACTGTGTTACGCCAACCCACATACTTTTTATTTAAAAACTCTTCCAATTAAGAAAAAGCAATAAGGTATATTATATATCACAGATGTTACGTGATACCTTAAAAAGTATTCGATTAAGTGTTACGTATATGCATTTTCTTTACCATGATTAAGGGGTAACTAGTCTGCATGGCAATTTTATAGGCTCGCTAGGTATTTTAATGTGGTTAATGTAGCACACAGTATATTACAAAAGTAACACAACATCTATCAGGAATCGAACATAGTCCACCATATTCTATTATGGTTATGTTCAACCATATATATAATACACATATATTGCTGGTAGGGCCTGGAAACTTCAGAAAACATTACGGCGCCGACATAGTCTCACTTATAGTATAACGCGTCTCGTGCGCTTGCGTGAGAATTCGAACTCCGCCTTTAGAAGCGAATTTTAAACTTGACCACTTCCCCATTGGGCGGGACCACTTCCCCATTGGGCGGACGACGCCGCCGCGCTTGCGCACAGCTCACCGTATACATAAAGGAGTTGGTTGTGTGTTTCACTTCATCGGCCAGTTTCCCACTCATAGCCCCTAGCAATATAGTAAGTATTAGATATATGTGTTCAACATGTCAAAGGAATCCGAATTATTGGATTTAATAATATGTAATAATAATGAAAGCTTCTAACTATTATTATTAGTTGATATATTTAAAAATTGAACTAAATGAAAGTGGCGAATTTAAAAATAACATCTTTTGATTTCATAATAAACGAAAGAAACTACGATTAATTAAAAACCATATATCAATGAAAAATAGTAATATTTAGTCTTTCGTGGTGGCATTATAGAACTGTAATTCATGTTTTCCACATGTAAAACAAATTTTCAATTTTTATCTACATTTCTTAGGCAGTAATAATAACGACAGAGTCTTTAATAAACTTTACAACAATTTTAAGGTAATTTGGTTGTAGTTACCATCTACCCCTTTGCTCTTAAACTGTTCTACCCCAAAATAAATGTGTGGCGGGATTCAAAGATATAAGTATTGTATATATACTATACATATACTAATAAATACTATTTACGATTACAAGAAGTTTGTATTAACATTTTAAAATTACATGCAACTATTTTTGTATTATATCATTATTAGACCCATCTTCAAAATATGCACATAAATACACCTCTAAAATATGCACTAAATATACCTCTATCAAAAAATCTGGTGTGATACACTCACACAACTTCCTTTTACAGTGATCTTATAATTAGGCAAAAATTTCATTCTTAATTTTTAAAAATTGTCAAAAATTTTCAAAAATTACAAATTCTATAAAAACGGTACAAAATAGAGCGTTAGTTGAAGACACAAATTTTCTCTAGAATTTCAAGGTGAATTCGAAAATTTAATAATATACCGGGTGTTCTGTTCAAAATAGGAGTTAATAAAAAAATAGAAAAAAAAACAAAAGAAAGCCACTTTAGAAGTATTCAACTGGAAAATCACCTATCTCACATCAATACACATTAAAAATGTAAAGTTAAAAAAAAATCGTTAAAGCCGTTTTTGAAAAAATCGAAAAAAACTGAAAAATCGCAAGAGTAAACACCTACTTCCGGTTATGCAATTTTCTTCAAAAGCTTGCTGTCTCATCTACATAGTACACAAAACTTATATATGAAGTTTCAACGCCATACCTCTTTTCGTTTTTGAGATATTCTGTTCACAGACAGACACATACACAGACAGACACACAGACCAATGAAAAAAAATACGTTTTTTGGGATCAGGAGACTCTGAAACGTGAAGATCTGTTGAAAACTCACTTTCGAATTTTTGGGGTGAATCCAATACTTCCTTTATCGTAAAAGGAAGTAAAAACATGGTTTATGATGCCTCTAATCAACAGGCATTTATAACTGATTTGCTCAGCTAAACCAGAAGTGGCATATTTTTCTTATACATGAGTAGATTCTATTAGTGTATTTGAGCTCAGAAACGTTTGCATCCAATGAAAGGGTCTACCTTATCGTTCTTTTTAATAACAATCGCATTCTACTCTTCGAATTTGTAATTCATTCATTCGCGCAGCCATACAATATTTGGGAGATATTTCAACATTTCAAATTTATTTTGGAACCTAAATAAATCTCTGCCTATCCATCATTAAAAAAATCTGGTGTGATACACTCACACAACTTCCTTTTACAGTGATCTTATAATTAGTCAAAAATTTCATTTTTAATTTTTAAAAATTGTCAAAAATTTTCAAAAATTACAAATTTTACAAAAACGGTACAAAATAGAGCGTTAGTTAAAGAGACAAATTTTCTCTAGAATTTTAAGGTGAATTCGAAAATGTAATAATATACCGGGTGTTTTATTTAAAATAGGAGTTAATAAAAAAAATAGAAAAAAAAAGAAACCCACTTTAGAAGTATTCAACTGGAAAATCACCTATCTCACATCAATACACATTAAAAATGTAATAAAAATTTAAAGTTTAAAAAAAATCGTTAGAGCCGTTTTTGAAAAAATCGAAAAAAACTGAAAAATCACAAGAGTAAACACCTACTTCCGGTTATGCGATTTTCTTCAAAAGCTTGCTGTCTCTCATTTACATAGTACACAAAACTTATATATGAAGTTTCAACGCCACACCTCTTTTCGTTTTTGAGATATTCTGTTCACAGACACACACACAGACAGACAGACACACAGACAGACCAATGAAAAAAAATATGTTTTTTGGATTCAGGGGACTCTAAAACGTGAAGATCTGTTAAGAACTCAATTTCGAATTTTTAGGGTGAATCCAACACTTCCTTTATTGTAAAAGGAAGTAAAAATTCAAAATTTTGTTTACTATACTCCTCAGCGATCATACGAAATCATGAATGTTTGAAGGACGACGGTTAAGATATTTTTAAAACGCGTATATAAAAGCAGGAATTTATATTTAATTTATAGGTTGGCGCCCAATGTCTATTTTAAAATTGTGAATACTCTGTGATTAGTGAAAAAAACAATTAAAACGATTTTTGCTGCATTTTTGAATTTTGACAAGTCATATTTAATTGACTCAATTTAAAGTTAACAGTTTTATGGTGAGATTTATATTTAATGTCTTTATTATTCAACACGTTATTGTTCAAAAGTGAGAATATGTGTTGCTAATCAGTGATAATGGAAAGAACAACTACAAAATAATCGATTGTGGGGATTTTTGGTAGTTTGATTATAATAATTTCTATATTTTTACCAAGGTTTGAAGAGGATACTGGGTAAAAAAGAATAAATTGAAAATTTAGTGGTAGTGGGCAATTTTGGTAATTCGGGGCTATCCTTATATTCCACCCACAGTTTTATTGGGTTTTTAAAAATATTTGTACGTAAATCAAGAACCGATATTTAATCTGTCTATTAATTGCCATATGATCTCTGTGAGTTTCCGAAATATATTATTTTAAATGTTGATACTATTCGTATATCCAAGGAATAGAGATGTACTTTTTAGTGAATATATTTACAACTATTTGGTATTCCAGTTTGGTACTGATCGAAGTGATCTCTATACATAATTGATTTCGTAACCAGAACATATAATTAAAATTACGAAGGAATTTCATTAAAATGCGATCGAAAGTCAATCTACCTACATAAACTCCGGAAAACCTACTGAATAGCATGCCGACTACGTAGATGGCCTTGATGGCATAACTTCGACGTGATTTGTACTTTAATCTGCGAGTAAAAAGAAAACCATTAATTAACGAGACTTGCTCGGATTAAACGACATTCCCGACGATCTTCGAATTGTTAGGAATGTACTTATTTTCATACTACTATAAAGGCATATTAGTGTTTATTGCAAGAGTATCGTATATGGCTTTAGTTAATTGCTGGTAATTATTGATTGCTTATATGTTTGTAGAACGTCCTTATGTACTAATTAAATTAACTATTTGCCTAGAATTAAACAGCTTCTATTTCAGAACTCAACCACTATTGTTACTTCTACGATTTGTTTTGTGGGATTTCTTCGTGGTTTTTCGGAAAGTTCTCTAGATTTTAAACACAGTTGAGACTATTTAATATATCACACTTTATTAATACAACACTGTAGTTTTTGAAATAATCAGTTTCTTAATTAACTTGTAATTTTTAAATTAAAGCAATTTTACACGCAGGAACAGTTAGAACGATACCTTGCAAGCACTTATCGGCAAGTTCTAAAACATCAAATGGGAATCTACCATGAAATAACATGACAATAAATTTAATACATTTGACAACCAAGTCCTTCTGCAACTATTACCACATATTCAACTCTGCCATTCATTGAACTCCATCAACACGTTTGCTGCTGCCAGCGTAATGTTAACAATTTATACATTTCTACGTATGAATTATTACGTGAAATTAACTAACATTACGGTTGTTAATAAATGTCCACTCTAAGGACAATCCGATGTCGGTGATTTTGCTTTGCACAAAAATTAAACACAGTAAATTTTGTAGTTTCAGAGATTATTTGCGTATATGAAAACATTTGCTAATTTGTTAATTCGTTAATACACATAATTATAGTAATCAAATCAAACCCTGTCATTCCACAAATAAACATTTTGCGTTTTTGGCAATCGGAAACTAAAAAAAAAACAAGACTGAAGCGTTGAAAAAATGTTAAAAGCAAATTTGTATAATATTTTGGAAAAGGGCCAATTGTAATCTTTTACCAACAGAAACAAATTATTTATTAGCGAAGTTCAAGTTGTTTATTTAAAATTACGAGATTTTCAGAGTTGTCATCGTAGGAGTAAAAAACCTGGTATACAGGGTGTCCCAGATAAGAGCAACTACATGGGGATTTCGGAAACGGCAAGAGATACAGGGTGGCTTAAATGAGAGAAATGTTGCGCTATTCTGAGCCCAGTCAGATGCTGTATCGAAATTAAAAATATCTACAGGGGTTTTTAAAATATCGAGCAAAAACAAAAAATTGTGGTTTTCGAAAAATTGCAATATCGTCGCCATCTTGTAAACAAATTTAATAAAATTTGGTAATTTTGTATTAGCGACTACGGCCAATCGAATGACGTTTACGAATTTTTTCTAGGCCTTCTAGATTTTTTGCAACCATAGCCAACTTTGTTATTTCTTATGGCCGCCATATTGGATTTATACGTCATTAAATAGCGCATAAAAATACCTTTTCAACCATGTATAACAGACCTATCTTTAGATGACGGAAAGTTAAATTTATTAAAAAAACAGTTTTTCACTTAGTTGGCTGTGAAACAAATGCCGCAGTTGTGTTTTCTTAAAAATGTCTTTAAAAAATAATCTTTTATTTATGATACTAAAGTTAACAACTAATACATTATTTATGATTAAACTCACAACCAAAAAAAAACCGATGACAGAGCGTTGAATTAAAATAAATTAAATTAAATGTTCGAAAATTCCACCGTTGTTATTAATGCACGTCATGCATCGATGAATTAGAGACATACATGCATCTTTAACCATTTGTCCAGGCATTTCTTCAATGGTTTGAACAACGGCTGCCTCAAGTTCTTCTACTGTATTATAAGGAGTACAATAAACTTTATCCTTTAAATATCCCCAAAGGCAAAAATCAAGTGGCGTAAGGTCCGGCGAGCGAGCAGGCCAGGCAACCGGACCTCGATTTCCTATCCAGTTATTTCCATGTTGCTGATTCAAATAGTCAGTTATGATTCTTGCATTATGTGGAGGTGCTCCGTCTTGCTGGAACCACATGTTTGCTACATCTTGAAGAGGCAAATTTTCTAAAGTTTGGTCGACGTAATTTTGTAATATTTCAAGATATCGAGGTGCAATCAAATTATTATGAAAAATGTTAAATAGTACGTGTCCGTTTATGACTCCTAGCCATACATTAAAACCCCACTTAACTTGATGACGCACCTCACGATGTAAGAACGGATTTTGATCGGCCCAGTACACGTTGTTGTGTCTGTTAAATACCCCGCAGTTTGTAAATCTGCTTTCATCAGACCACAGAACCTTAAGCGGAAATTGAGGATTTTCTTGGCATTTTTCTAAGAACCAATTGCAAAACGATATTCTCCTTTCTAAGTCACCATCTCGGAGTCCTTGACTAATATGTTCTACATATGGACGATACTTGTATTTTTTGAGAATTCTCTGAGCAGTTGATTTAGGCACTTCAACATTATTTTCGATTTGACGAAGGGAGGTACGAGGATTGTCGATAACACTTTGCAAAACAAGATTTTCCATATTTACATTTCCCACTCTATTTCGATTGTGTTTTTTAAAGGAACCATAAGTAAGTAAATTATTTCTAAGCATTCTGAAGATCGACAAACCTGGTTGCCGTCTTTCTGGATATCGCTGAAAGTACATATCTTGAGCTCGTTCAGCGTTCCTCCGGCACAAAATGAAACAATCATACATATCCACTTTTTCCCGATTTGAATACCTTTCCATATTAAATATAAAAATTAAACTCTTAACAGATAGAACCAAATAAATAACAAAGTTTTGACAGATAGTTACATAGCTAAAACAACAAACACAATTGCGGCATTTGTTTCACAGCCAACTAAGTGAAAAACTGTTTTTTTAATAAATTTAACTTTCCGTCATCTAAAGATAGGTCTGTTAT
The DNA here is from genome assembly GCA_940337035.1 of Agriotes lineatus. Taxonomy (NCBI): domain Eukaryota; kingdom Metazoa; phylum Arthropoda; class Insecta; order Coleoptera; family Elateridae; genus Agriotes; species Agriotes lineatus. Next base: position 110,827 of record CALNHX010001459.1, read on the forward strand.
ACATGGTTGAAAAGGTATTTTTATGCGCTATTTAATGACGTATAAATCCAATATGGCGGCCATAAGAAATAACAAAGTTGGCTATGGTTGCAAAAAATCTAGAAGGCCTAGAAAAAATTCGTAAACGTCATTCGATTGGCCGTAGTCGCTAATACAAAATTACCAAATTTTATTAAATTTGTTTACAAGATGGCGACGATATTGCAATTTTTCGAAAACCACAATTTTTTGTTTTTGCTCGATATTTTAAAAACCCCTGTAGATATTTTTAATTTCGATACAGCATCTGACTGGGCTCAGAATAGCGCAACTTTTCTCTCATTTAAGCCACCCTGTATCTCTTGCCGTTTCCGAAATCCCCATGTAGTTGCTCTTATCTGGGACACCCTGTATAAATACGTGTCAGCAGGAATAGGCAGTTCAGTTCTCATCTAAACTCGAAATGCGTAAAGCTGCTACATAAATAAACGCGTGTATAAAATAAATAGCCACATAAATAATTGATGTTTAATCTAGTGTAAATAAATAAGTGTATTTGTCAATAGAAGTAGTTCAGTTAGTTAAGTAATTTGCGTTCTGCCTTGATAATTCTTGTGTCTGTAAATAGTTAAGATAAATCGTAATTAATCGTTGTATATAAATGTTTAACACAAGAAGCGTCGTATAATTTTTAAATAGCCCGAACGTAGAACGTAACAATAGTTAAAGAGTTGAGAAAACGAGGGAATTGATTGTGATTGGTGGATCACGCGCGTCGTATATTTGAATACGCATTGCCTTAGAAACAGTTTCACATTAATGAAAGTTGACACTGACAATTTAATAATTTGTGTTTTTTACACAAATATTTGGAGCTGCAATTTTATCTAAGTGTCTGAAATGGCGGGTTGCTGTATTATTGGCTGCAAAAATAGAAAAAACAGGAAGCTGCTACCCAAACCACGTATGAATTCCTACACCAAAGCAAGGATTGCGTTTTCCATTAAAAAAATTGCAGAATGAAAAGAGTAAAAACGAGAAACTCGAAAAAGCTTTCAAAAGCATTTTTATTAAAGACCAGTTCGACGCTCGTAAAAACCATCATTTTAGGAAATGATCAGATATCTGCCATACGAAATGTGTACCTATACATATTTGTTTGTTTGTTTGTTTGTTAATGGACAAGGTCTAGGCATGCAGAGTACCAGGTACCTTAGACACCGACTGCTTTGGTCATATGGTCAAAGTCCTCAGTTTCTTAACACTTGTTACTTATTTCTGATACAAACAGTACTCCACGCTATGTAGTGAATGATTTGAAGCAGCAGTAGAAATTTAAAAAAGGTGTTTTAAATAAAACGATCTAGTGACTTTTAAACAGTATTTCTGCGCATGCATACATCATGCATGTTTTGGATCAAATATAGCAGCTGACGTTTGTGTTACTCAACTCTTATCTAACTATATACAGGGTCACTAGCCCTATTCACTGGGCTCCAAAGTCTCCAGATTTATCACCCAACGATTTTTTCTTATGGGGCTTCCTAAAATCAAAATTTTACACTTCACGAAGGCATGCAAATTTAGAATCTCTAAAGGACTATTAAGGAGGCATGTTTTAACATAACCCTTCAAACATTACGAAATTTTTATGACAGATCACTGTCTGCTAGTCAATGGGAATACGTTTGAACATTTAATTAATTAGTACCTGTTAGTATTATAGAGTTTTTAGTAAGCCAGAGGTATGAATGCGATCACTTAATCCTCTATAAATTGTTATTACTCTTAGCCATAAGTTGTTTATTATACCAAAGCCATGTATTGCATCTTATTTTGCAGAGCTAGCTAATCTCAAATTTAAAAAAAAGTGCTTATCTGTGTGTTTCTCTTTGTTATTTCATAACAAAATACAAATTCGTAAGCTTTCTGTTGTATGTATTACTGAAAATCATCCAAATTTGTTTGTACAAAAGCTTTATTATAAAATAATAAATGGTTTATATTTGTTTACCTACAAACACTAAACCTTAACCTTACTTTCTCTTTTATTTTTGCTTTGCGAAAATTCTAAATACTTATGCTTTTATACTGAATATTACTTATACAAGGTAATTACTATACCACATTATTTATCCCTAAATACTATTTATTTACAATAATATTAATATGTAAATGGTGATAGTGGTATTGTGTCAGCAAATTCTAACAATAACAGCAATCTGACAGTAATGTAAATTTGATTAATTCAACTACCTGCTGTTTCATTTGTGATGATCAAATTTTTAGATACAGACACAGCAATAGTTGATCCTTACATAATTTCTTAATGTTAATTTTGTAGTCACCGAGACACACTGTATAAGTAGTCTGTGTTTGTTGTGGTAACTTTGATTAGCTTCGTTTTCGCTTTAGTGATAAAAACTACTAAAAGCACTGCAAGCAAGACATACACATCCACTTCAAGGCACTGATCACGCATGTCTGCAGGAAAATTCTCGAATTTGAGGTTGCAAAATGAGCGGAGAAGGTGCTAAAACGAACATAAAACTTACTGATGCATAATCTGACACTATCTTTAAGCCACAATATTCATCTTTTTAATAACAATCTAAATCTTTTGTTTTCTTTCTGTCATACTTTTTCTGTCTTTGTTATCGCTATTCAAATCTTGGATCTTTTCGTTCTCTTCATTATTTTTTGTCAATTCTTCATTTTTATCTTTTATAGTTCTTCAAATAAATCTTCATATTAACATCTATTTAAAAATTAAATTTTGTTACAGGGTCATTTGGTGATAACGAATTATCTCCCGAATGTCTGGATGGGGCACAAAGGTTCCTGAAGAAGACTGGCATTTCAATCCCCGCTTCCTACACCTCATATCTGGCCCCTTTGCACAGCACCAAGATTTACAATGAGATCCGAACCAATCGTCCACATGACAAAACACTTGAAAGCATATATGAAACTCCCTATGTTGTTCACTTAGTTAATTATTATCAAATTGCACCGTCTCAGGTATAATAGCTATTTTCAATAAAATACAGCTTGATCCAAATGATTTTTTTAAAGAATTAATTCAATTCCAATTTTTTTGCTCCATTACATCATTTGTATTTATTTTTAAATGTTTTTCTGTAATTGGATATTTATCTGTTGGGCAATTAGTTATTATTATTATTATTTTCGTTGATTTGATTAATACTATTTAATTTTCTAAGTATTTTGAATTCCTACAAGCTTTGTGGACCATACATTAAATTTTCATTACAGGAAGTATATTCATTTAATCATCCCAACTGGAGCGAACCGATCGACAATGAGCGTTACAGCAAGTTGCGTTTCACAGCTGCGCAAAACTGTGTCCTCACAGGTTTTATAGGCTTCTTTGAAACAGTGCTCTACAAGAATATTGTGCTCAGTATTAATCCGCAGACCTTCTCCACGGGGATGGTTAGCTGGTTTCCTATCGTCTTTTCACTGCCGGTAATGGAGCTTCAGTTTAATTACTCTTCGCCCTATACAATTGTTGTTTTAGGACCCAGTCCATATAAAGGAGAAGGATGTCATAGAACTTTGTTTCTGGAGAATGCAGTCCGAGGATAAAGTTTGGTACCAGTGGTGCCTTGAATCCCCAGTGCGAAGTAACATCATCAATCCCAATGGGCGATCATTCTTCATTCGAAAACATTAGGATTTTCTCATTTTTTGTCTGGCACAGATTTGTATCGTTTCAAAGTACACAATACAAACGCTTATTTTCTCTTTAATGTGATTTGTAACATTCGACCAACTTGTTAAATTGTAAGATAGCCAATAGCTTTTGTTTTGTTTTTAATGGGAAATAATTAAAGTATAGTTTTTATTACCTGAAGTGTGTTTATCATTATTGCAAATATGTGGTATCCTAGTTTACCTGTGACTGAAAACAGTTTACATTATATTTATGACAAATAATATACCATTGCAGAAGCTTAATACCATAGCTGTATTGCCACCTCATGATGGTAGCATACCATTACCCCTATTTGAAAGAAATAAACAAGTGATGTTGAGAAGTTTTGCAGTGGCTGAAGGTGTTTCTTAAAAACTCTTAATATTTGTTACTACGGTACATTCTGGTCCAAGTACTACAAACTTATTGCTGGTATGCATTTTTAGTACTCGGATAGAATAGTTTCATAATGCTCAATATCTTCCAATTCAATATTCCGTAGTTATTCCCTACATCAAGCAATTTGACAATGATAGCAACTTACACTAACATCTTCTTTACATGAAGATTGGCCATGACAGTTTCCCCAATTTAGCTGTGTAAAATTACTTTGTTGTGTTTAAACGAGGTTTAAATTTGAGGTTATGGTTACCAAATGCTTTTAGGTTAGAAACCACGACAAAACACTTATCTCTTATAAGCACAAAAAAAGGGGTGGTAGAATAATACTTGCGTTAGTTGCTCAACGAATCGAAGCAGCATTCAAAGCACCAAATTGCCTCACTCAGCCAATGCCTAGGCGAGTCACTACCAATCGCTAATTAGGGGTCGCCGATCAGCTGCAGTCGAAGACGGCCGTAGGTTCATTAGATGGGGATGAAGCCAGCAATTTAAAGGATCCAAACCCCCTAATTCAGCGATTGATAGATTACGCTCCAGCTAAATTGGAACACTGCGGACTTAATAAAACGGCGCAAAACTGAAGTCAAACAATCAAGTGCAGGGGAGACAAATTTGTTTTATTCACTCGTAAAGCCGGACACACATAAAATACATATAAGTAAAAGTTTAGGGCCGATGTAAAAGCATATAAATGCCCCAAGGATCCTTGTTTACAGAATGGGGTGGCCCATTAAAACACCAAATCATCAAAATAGGGGTAATTCCTGGTAGCACCTGAGGAGTGACGTTAATATAAAATTGTAAATTACAAGCGGGCAACCACCCCAGGAATTTCTATAGCGTGGTACATGTAACAATTAATATCACAATTCGTAACTAAAGTGAAAGCTACGGCGAGAGGAAGCCTCGTACTTTACAGATGAAAATATGTGATCAAAGTAATGCGTCCAGACCATGATATAAATATCTCGCGCTGGCATATTGCGCTAATCTCAATTTCGAAACAGATTACTTTCGGCAGTCCTTCATCGATTGAGGCACATAAACGCGTACAGCCAGGCTCACTCGCTGGCCACCGTAAGCACAATAGAGCAGCAAGGTTACCTTGAGCTGGTGCGAGGCCGTCTTAGCGTTGATAACATCGCAGGAACGGGCTTCCGTGGGCTTGATGGCTTACCCAGAAGGGACAGTAGCTCGTCAATTAAGCGCGCCGAGATAACGCTATCACAGATCGCATCGGGCCGCAAGTCGGGGTTCTTGAAGTTTTTATTTGGGACCCATAACGTGGTGGGGAACTAAATTCCGCAAATGTTTTGCTCGGGAAGTTTTGGCGTCAAAAAAGTGTGCACCAGGCAGTATCTCCAGATTTATATTCAGAGGAATGTCGAGACGCGTACAAATCCCCTAACCAAAGGGTGAGAAGTCCTAGACATCAATAAGCACCTTCTCCAAAATCGCGACCTCGAACAGCGCCAAAAACTTCCAACGTCCTTATTCGATTGAACGTCGGGACAAGATGCCAAATTTTCGCGTAGCGAACGTTCAACAATGTGCAACGGCGGCGTATCAACAATGCGCAATATCCGGACGCAATTCTAAAAATATCGAACATACAGTAAAGCGAAAATTGACGGTAACAACACCTTCAAATGCAAAGTTGCCATATTTAAGCAGAATAGAAAATGGAACTTTGTAGTTTTTATGTATGTATCCAGTTTCGGTAATTGTGTAATTGCAGACATTTTTAATTAAATACGCGGAAGGTCTTAAAATACTTCAGATTTTAAATATTTCTCCACATGTACTATCAAAGTAAGCAGTCCATCTGGCAACAATACTCTGTTCTGTCAAGTGACAGTAAATTTGTTGGAGGTTATGAAGGTTATACAACAAAATAAAAATTACGGTTCTGTTCATGTGCAACTTAACAACAAAAATCCAAGACCAACCTTTATGCAAAAAAGGAGTGAACGGATTATAATTACGTAAAAGAGGCTATAGATTATGAATGAATGAATGAATGAATAATAAGTACCTAATAACGGGTGTTCATTAGAATTTGCGGTCTAGTCGATGTTAGCAGGTTAGGTTTTGCGTTAGTCTGTGTCAAAACTGACACAAAACCTAACCTGCTAACATCGAATTTGACATTGACTGACAGTGTCACCAGTGACAGTTATCAGCCATATGATTTAATGCACGACATGACTTCATCAGTTCCAAAGCCGACTAGACCACAAATTCTAATGAACACCCTCTAGTATTTAACTACTAGATGACCTTCATCATCACGTGACAACATTATGGCGGGCAGGCAGGATGATCCAGGTGATCCTCCTGATATTTCTTTTAAATGCTGTAAAAATAAGAAGATTAATCAGTGTGTATTTGTGTAAAATGTGGTAAGATGTATCATAACAGTTGATACATCGAGGTGGCATGGAAGCGCAAATATTTTCTAACACCAAAAATGCAACGAGCGACGAAAAGTTATGAATTTTTGAACAAATTTGACATCTTAAAGTACCGCTTGAGGCGGTGGAGGAAATTTAACCTTAACCTTGGATAGGTATTATAGATTTAGATCGGGGTAAACCTAACTTATTTACACACTTTGTTGTAATAAAACTAGCTTGGCTCGCACTGTCTAATAAAGCCCGAACCGTACGGGGATTGCCCCACACATCAATAATATTTATTAATGCGGTGGACAGCAAAATTGTAGCACGTCCATCAACAGTGTTTGTAAGAACTGTTTGAGAACTGCATGCTTGAGGGATTGTTTGATTAGCAGCAACAGTCGGTACTACTGATTGAGCATTACTGGGAACAATAGGTTGCTGCCCGATTGTTGGCGAAATTAAATTTTCTGCGGTTCTAGAATTCGAGTTAAAATGCAACAGCAAATGATGTGCTGATCGGCACGTGGGAGATACAAACGATGACGTACAGTTTTTTTGAATATGCGAATGTGAAAGGCAATTTAAGCACAATTTTCGATCTTTTGCAAACAAATAACGGTCATATGGAGATTTTTCAAAAATTGGGGATATCTTGATATCGAGTGATTGGCATCACATAAAGTACACGTGTAATTTCCCTCGACCTTATTTACAACAAACGATGATTTAGGTTTTGCGAAGTAAGGTTTGGCGGGTGCAGCTCTGGGAAATTTGGAAACTGACAATTTAGAAAATGGGTAATCAGTTCTAGTTAATGCTTCACAAAGATTCCACACAAACGCTTTCAGGCTTTCGAACGACGGAAGCTCCACTGTACTGTGCGCCTTCTCAAAAGGCCTACGTGTTTCCTCATCTAATTTTTCCAAAAGCAAATTAAACAAAACAGAGTCCCATTGCTCAACGAGAAAATTTTATAACTTTAGGGCTGCGAGATTATCGACGAATATATCTAACAAGTTGCTCATGGAAACCGGCGATTCGCTGGATAATGGGATGGATTTTGAATTTCTTTCCAAAAATAAGTCGCCAACGTTCGCGTTTTTTGGTAACGTTCAAATAGCGCCTTATAAGCCTGAGGGTAGTTGTCGTTAGTTACCGGTAAATTCGAAACAACGGACAAAGGAGTTTTGGAAAGTGACATGATTAAATATTGAAACTTTTGTATATTTGATAACGACTCATTGTTATGAACGAGTTGGTGAAACAAATCTCTAAAGGTCCCCCACGCTTCAAAGCTTCCATAGAAATTCGGAATGGCAATTTTCGGCAGTTTAACATTAGTTTGCGAAGTTGTTTTGTGATTGTTACTTAATGTGGGAGTTGTAGGAAACAGGGAACAGGAAACAAATTTAAAATTTCGACGTGAATTGACATACATTCATTTAAATACGACTCTGTATATTTTGAGCACATTTTGAGCATAGGCCGAAGAGAATTGTCATTCATCGCCCTTTGGGCAACTTTCTGTGCGACCAGTAGCCGGTTCAATGCGCTTTCAAATGCACTAATTTACTCATTTTTAAAATGGGACAAAACTAATTCTATCTTAAGCGAACGACGCGACAGGGGTCGACAAATGTCGGTCAAGGCAGGTAGTTGTTTCCAGAAATTAAGTTGCAACCGAGGGTCGAAATGTCGCTGTGACTCAACAAAACTTCTACGATATATGAATGTATATTGGTGGGTAATTCGATTACGAATATAATTTTGCGATACGGAACAATAATTTTGATTAATAATCCGCTCGAAGGACCAGTAAATGAACAATTAATTACGACGCGACGATACAAATAAACGACAAGTGGACTATAAACAAACAAAATTGCGTCACTTACCTTTAATCCTTTCTAGGAGGTGCATATAGGGCTCGGAAGGCCAGTGGTTTCGTAAAGCTGAAGGGAGGATTTGAACAAGCAATACAAGGTATACAAGTATTTCACGATGAGAACAATGTATGTGCACAAATTTGAATTAGCCGGCGACAACAAGCAAGAGCTGTTCACTCTTCGACGGGTGGAGACTGATTACTTTTAGGAAAGATGGACGTATATCGGGGTTGAAGGAAAGGGCTCTAAGATTTTTGGGCTTCTGGGAAAGTGGACCACATGTTAGAATACAGAAGTGACACAACTAGAAGAATACATTCCACTACAAAAATAAATTTAAACTAAAACGAGAATTCTAAACTTTAAATACACGCTATGGAGCCCTTACTCAACGTTGAGGATACCCTCATAAAGAATTTTGTTTCTAACTAAGGTAAATATATATTTTTTAAAGTAGAAAACGACACAACCTACCTTGAAAGCTTGAATCCCGTTCAAATATTTAGAAAATACTTCTCTCATCACCAATTCAAAATTTTTTTTTCCTGGTTGTGGTATTGGAAAATGTACCAAACAATTTTTAATGTTGATAATTTACACTTTCACTTTAAATACAATTTAATGTTTTTATATAACCTAGCAAAAGTTTCATAAAGAAAAAAGTTACCCTTTGAAAAAATGTCACAGCAACAAAAGAAACGGCACCTGAAAAATATCAATGTCCCATTGTAAACTACCGCGTGATCGAAAAAAAAGAATTAGAGTAGACGTGATATTGATCCGGTGTAGTATTTATTATTGACGTCTTACAAGCATCGTGTGTTTAAAAAACGTATTTGCAGCATGCTATGATTAAATTAAAGTTTGCCATAACTCGGTACATACCCATTGATACAAATGAACTACCATAAGTCAAAGAGAACTAAATTACATTTTGATCTTGAACTATTTTCCTAAAATCTGGTGTGATACACGCACACAACTTCCTTTTACAGTGATCTTATAAATTAGCCAAAAAATTTATTTTTAATTTTTGAGTATTTTTATTTTTTTGTTAAATTTTTCAAAAATTACAAAGACAGACTGACAGACAGACCAATGAACAAAAACATGTTTTTTGGGTTCAGGGGACTCTAAAGCGTGAAGATCTGTTGAAAATTCAATTTTGGGGTGAATACTTCCTTTATTGTAAAAATAAGTAAAAACAATTTTTATTAACTGGTATGATTAATACACTGGTTGTGTAAATGCCATCTTAGTTTAATTTTTGCTTGATACAAGTACACTTAATGCAATGTAAATTAGATAGGTGATTTTCCAGTTGAATACCTCTTATTAGCTCCTATTTTAAATAGAACACCCGGTATTTTCTTACATTTTTGAATTCGGATTAAAACTTTAGAAAATATTTATTTTTTCGACTAACACTCTATTTTGTATGGTTTCCGTAGAATTTGTAAGTTTTGATGAATGCTTAAAAATTAAAAATAAATTTCTTGGCTAATTATGAGATCACTATAAAAGGAAGTTGTGTGACTGTATCACATCAGATTTTTTTATCTTTCTTTCCAAGCCTGCCCTAAATGAGTTTTTTTTGAAACACAATATAATCACAATACATGAATATGACCCTGGCTGCCACTAGAGCTATCTGCCGGAAAGCACGTGGATGTATAGATGTTACACAGACTACTCTAATTTTGTTTTTTTTTATCGCGCGAAATTATACAACATAAAATCAGTACACTCCTCAGTTGGTCATAGAAAATCTCCCAATATAGCTATGTAACTATACGTTGTGATCTGTACATTGTAGATTAGAGTGCTTCGACACTTGATACAATGTTGTGTCACATCTACCCACACAAAAACTGTATTTATAGTTATTTACAACAAAATAAACCATTAAAAAAGTCTAGTATTCAATTAAAAAAACTAGCTCCGCTAGGGGAGGTTAAGAATAATAGGATTTTTTCAACATTCTAAAAGAATGAATAGTATTTAACATTACAAGCCAGGTAAAACAGGTTTTACTGGCGATAGGATTGGGATGACTGGCGAGCCGTTAGGCGAGCCTGTCATATCCTTGAGCCAGTAAAAATGGTTACCTGGCGTGTACTGTTGAATGTTTTATTTGTTCCTCACTTGTAAATAACTAGAAATTTATCATTTATTCAAAATGTCAAACTGACAAGCAACTAAATTAATCAATATGACACATACTAAGGAAGACAACTCTGGCTTTGCACGCTATCATTTATCTATGAGCACGCTTGTAAAATATAACTGGCTAGCCAGTAAAAAATTTACTGGCTAGCCAGTTAAGAAACATTTTCAAGGTGAATACAGTGACTTGATAAATTGATGTTTACAAGTGAGGAACAAATAAAATCATTAATAACATCTATTAACTTTGATATAAAAAATTAATGATTTATACCTATAGGAAACACATTTTTTTAAATAAACATTCACTAAATATTAATAAAAATATATTGTCTTCTACAGGGCCGTAACTAGGCAAATTTGTATTGTAGGAAAGCCAACATTTTTGCGCCCCTCAGTACAAAAACGTTATATGTGACAAAAAATACTAATGATACTGTATGACTTCTACATTTATCTCCGGATATATGATGTAATATATTCAAACAAACAGGTAGATATTCAAAAATAAATCCAACATTTTTTATTAAAACATTTTAAAAATAAACAACTAACTGTTAAAATAAGAAAATTCAACACAAATAAAATGAGAACAGAAACCAAGATTAGAAAACACAAATCTAATTTTAAAAAAGTACATATTATTATGTAGCCAGTAGAACATTTTAGAAATCCCTATATATAAACATACGGTGTACCCAAAATCGGAACGCTACTGCGTCATGTATAGCACAAGGATAAGCATATCCATCAGTGAACACGGGTTCAAATCCCACTGGCTGCAATGCTTATTTTTAATTTCCAAACTCATGTAATTCGCTTTACTAAGTGTTTCTCTATTATTATATTATTAGTAGCATTAAGATATTTTTTACCTATTTTGTAGAGAATTTTGAAGACATCAACCATAATTCGATCTAGCGAAAGTAGTTTTTCTTGCAGCGCACTTGCTGTATTAAAGACATTGACGAAGATATTAAAGACGTTGAAAACATTTTCCTTTGTAACTTTTTTATTTTAAAAATACAAAAGTTATTTTAATGAGAATAAGATCACCTATGTTGTGCGCTCAACAGCTGGTAAAGACATATCAATATGTTAAAATAATACAATATAAACAAGTAATTACGTATTATTATGTAACGTTTCGCTCCTATTTTAAATGCGGATTAGTCCTAATAAAATATTATGAGCATTTAAAATTTCGCGTTTTACGTTACTTGCGCTCCAGGTTGCCCACGGCCGGAGATTCGTCGCGATGCACGAATGGCACGACATATCGTCCCGCACGCATTTCCCCTACCGTCTTGATGCCCAAGAGGGAGAGCAACTACGTATAAAACCAAATTATTCCGCAGAACTCGAAGAAAATTAATCCGAGAATTATTCCGCGAAATTATCTCGATTCCCTGACCTGGACCGCGGGCCTCAACTGGCGAGAGCTCTGCAAACCCTCGGTTAGTTATTGGCAATTAAAGAAAACTATAATTATTCAAGTTTGTTTACAATACCGCCAGCTATCAATAATCGATTACTGTGTTACAGGTCTACCAACACTAGTAAAATTCCCTGTTGGTTCCAGCAACCACCGTGAATCCCAGACGAGCACGCAGACAATTGAAGTTGCCTGCTTACACCATACCGAAGAGATTTATGTTAAAATAAAATTTACTTTGTACATATTTCTGAATTATCTATTTAGTTAGTTTCCAACTGTACTTAATCGACAATAAATGTTATTTACGTTGAAACACCTTCTTTAAATCAGTTTAGGTATAAATATAAAGCGAACCTGGCCCAGTCAAAAAGCTACCGTTTATAAGGGAAAAATTAATAAATGCTAAACTACTATAAATAAACCAGGTAGCATTACAATTATGCGTAGTAACAGGTGAACGTAGAATAAGGTTCTGTATGTATTTAAAATTCAATATATTTAAAACGTGAAGCTTTTTCTGTCGACACGTAGTATGAGCCTTGCATCAGGCCAATTTCTATTAGTCTTTTTTTTAATAAAAGCTACCATCATGTAAGGTCGCAGAAGTGTTTTAAATTGAACAAATTCTACCGGAAAAATGATTGTAGCGGAAAATATCATAGTAGTGGAACAAGTAAGCTCTCAAAATCGGTATGTGGTGTTCTGATGATTGTTGTAATGGACGACTGTATCAGCAATGAGCCCAAAGCAGTGAATGTATTATGTAATATCAATGAACCCGCTTCAACAGTTGTTAAAAATTTAAGTTAGTTTGTCGCTACTGCTGTACCTACATTGTTTTAAAAATGGAAACATTTTTAAAATTAGAAAAAGGCCACCTATGCGGTGGGCTAACAAGCTAATAATTCTAATTTTTTGATTGATATAGGTAAGAACTATAAAATAAACGCTGTTCAATCTGGTAGACATACAACATACAACATTTCCTTTGCAAATTGCACAAGGCAATGTATCGACCAGATTGGGCGCAATTCGCATTATTTGGTCTAAAATAGTTAATATTACAAAGTAATTTATTTGTAAAATTGGCTACTGGTTTATTTGTTTTTTATTAGTACGAAAGAAATTCTTTTTTTAGTGCCATTTTGGCGCCCCTTGCCGCTTGCGCTTGTAGGCAGGGGCCTATTCGGCCTATACCTAGTTACGGTCCTGGTCTTCTGTAATAAGAATAAAAATTAAATACGTATAAATCAAATAAAAATTAAGATTGAAATTAAACCTTAATTTTACCCCTTACTTGAAAAATAAATAAATTAATAATATTAAAAACCCAAAATTGAAAACTAAAAATTTAAACGCCCCAATGTCTAAATAATTAATTAATAATTTAATATAATATAGAATTTCTTAATTGAAAACTCGGAGCAGATATATAAATACGAAATTATTCCTGTTACATGATTTAACTTATTTGGTAAAATTGTATTTCTCTTTGCACATACACTACTATTTAAGAGGTTATATGACCCTGTACAATAAAATAATAATTAATACCCTGGAATGTATAACCTAACAAGCCAAATGTCACAGCCTACTGTTTTGCAAAAAAAGAGAGAATGGATTATTTCTTGTGGTGCAATATTATTTTACACTGAACATCTGGAATCATTAGCTAGTTTTAAATTGTTTATGAATGCGTACAGGCGGTAATGCATGGAATTTTACCAAGAATATAAATATCGGCCTCTGGAATTTACAATCAATAGCGCAACTACACTGAAAAGGTAACGCCCCCTTAATTATTTAGCCGAATTAATTATTCATTTCATGAATTCCACAGACACTTTTAAAACTGCTGCTGTTTGAGATAGGTTATATTTTACTTTTCTATTTATTCATTATTTACAGCTATTACTCCAACAGCTTCCCCAACTTGTATAATTGTTTATTGATTTGTACCAGCAATTATGTTTTCATGTTTGTCGAGACACGAGTGTGACAATTCTGTAGAAATAGTTTTGGGTATAAAACTATTGCTGTTTGCTCATATTGCTTTGTGTATACATTTCGCTTATTGATTTCTGATCTACTGCCATGAGTAAATATTACAGTATTTGGAATGTTATATACTTTCTTTTGTTGGAAAGTTACTTACTATTATTAGAGTTTCACTGCAGAGGCCATGGCACTTTTTGGAATATTTCCATAAATATCTGGTCCTAGTTTTTAATGCCAAAAATTTGCAATTAACTGAAAATGATGTGTTTATAATTATTGTTACGAATTTTTAGAATTAGGAAAACTGCAATATTAAAAATTATTAAGCATTGTAAGTTACTTTCTAATTAAAGAAGCTATCGCCATAACAATTTAAGAGAAACGAGTTTAATAGTTGCACGAAGGAATGGGAAAAATATGAAAATCTGCGAATTACAACACTTAGATACGTAGATATAAAATGAAAGAAATAAGTTTTGGATAATAATTAAAAAAATTGGTAAAATTAAATGGTTATGAACATCGACGAGGTTTGTTCATGTATATTCGGTTTAGCAACAGTTTCCGTTTGTGATTATTATAAAACCGCAATTTCTTTGATAATTTGAATTATATTATTAGCATTCATTACTTATTTACGTTCAACATGTGAATCCTAAATTACACTTGTTTCCGAATTTTACAATTATGAACGAAGTCGAGATTTCAGTTCTGAAGCTTCAATTTTAACAAAAATCTTAGTTATTACAATGGTTTAGGGCCGATTCTTTAATGGTTCATTGGGGTAAATGAAGAACATTTATAAATACTTACCTAAATTAAGCTTTGCAGACAATTTTGTATAGAGAACATCAAATCGGTAAGTGGAGCTTAAAATTTTGAGTTTTATACAGTGTGTCCCAGGATTAATGTTACAAAAATTGTGATGGACTAAAAATGTTTGAATTTCATTTTAAAATTGTGGGGTTAAGTCCTGCTTGGGTTGAAGAGAATTTTAAGAATAGTTTCAGTCTGAAAAACAAGTCGGCCTTGACAGTGAAATGAAAATAATTTTTTTTCAGGAGACTACCCTTTTTGTTCATGATACGGTAAAATTTTACTAAGAAAAGTTATTCAGAAAGAGAAATTATGGCCCTATAGAAAATTTCAGGAAGATATATTTACCTAGATTAAGCCGCAATTTTGAATAAATAATAGCTATTTATGCAACAAGTGCTAAAAGTCGACGTTTATGCACGAGACATGAAAATTATGAAACGAAGCCGAATTTAATTATTTCAAAAACACTTTACCTGTAACGCAAGAAGCAACTAGAATAACTTTACAACTTCACTTCCAGTTCGAAATTATAGTTTTATAACCTCACTTCACTTTTAGCACATGGGCTAAAAATAAACAGTTGATTTCTTTAACCACGCTAAACTATAAAACGTCACTTTTAGTGAAACAATCTAGTGATAAAAGGCCTACTTTTAGTAGTGGCCGTAGATAAAATTTATTTTATTTAATTTAAAATCGCAAAAAAAATTTAATCTAAAAAATAACGGTTTAATCTGAGTAAGTAGATCCTAAAACTAGTTTGATTAAACGCTAATTCAATTTAGTAAATGAATAAATAAGAGTTGTAGTTGACGTTTTTGCAATAATCAAGGCATAAACGTATCAAAACATAGAAATACTTTGTAATTAAAATACAAATTCTAATAAATGTGAAATTGTGTAAAAGCTAATTTTTAATGTACCTGCTATAGAAAGCTGTGATTCTTTTGATTGATTATAAATATGCAAAAACAAGTTATTAGCCTCAATAAGTTGTTTAACGAATAGGAATAAAATCAGAACAACTGAGAAGAGCTCAAGAAAGTGAACCACATCAGATAAATGAAAACGAATTTTGTGAAACAGAAAAGAAGAAAATGAATACATGTCTAAACACAAAAGACGATCACCATAAGAGAAAACAATGTATCTGTGATAAAACTTGGGAAAAGTGTAGAAGAAACAAGGTCTGAACGCACATGATCTAAAATAACGATGTAGCGAACAATGTTTCCTTGTAAAAAAATCTGGTGTGATACACGCACACAACTTCCTTTTACAATGATCTTATAATTGGACAAACATTAGATTTGAAATCTTGGAGCATTTGTCAAAAATTTAAAAAAAATACAAATTCTACAAAAACGGTGCAAAATAGAGCGTTAGGTGAAGATACAAATTTTCTCTAGAATTTTAAGCTGAATTCAAAAATGTAATAATATACCGGGTGTTCTATTTAAAATAGGAGTTAATAAAAAAAAATAGAAAAAAAACAAAAGAAACCCATTTTAGAAGTATTCAACTGAAAAATCACATATCTCACATCAATACACATTAAAAATTTAATAAAAATGAAAAGTTTGAAAAAAATCGCTAAGCCGTTTTTGAAAAAATCGAAAAAAACTGAAAAATTACAGGAGTAAACATCTACTTCCGGTTATGCGATTTTTTTCAAAAGCTTGCTGTCACATCTACATAGTATACAAAACTTATATATGAAGTTTCAACCCCATACCTCTTTTCGTTTTTGAGATATTCTGTTCACAGACACACAGACACACACACACACAGACAGACCAATGAAAAAAATATGCTTTTACTTCCTGTTACAATAAAGGAAGTATTGGATTCACCCCAAAAATTCGAAATTGAGTTTTCAACGGATCTTCACGTTTAGAGTCCCCTGAACCCAAAAAACAGATTTTTGTCATTGGTCTGTCTGTCTTCCTGTGTGTCTGTGTGTCTCTCTGTGTGTCTGCCTGTGTGTCTGTGAACAGAATATCTTAAAAACGAAAAGAGGTATGGCGTTGAAACTTCATATATAAGTTTTGTATACTCTGTAGATGCGACAGCAAACTTTTGACGAAAATCGCATAACCGGAAGTAGGTGTGTACTCTTGTGATTTTTCAGTTTTTTTCGATTTTTTCAAAAACGGCTCTAACGATTTTTTTTCAAACTTCACATTTTTATTACATTTTTAATGTGTATTAATGTGAAATAAGTGATTTTCCAGTTGAATACTTCTAAAATGGGTTTATTTTGTCTTTTTACTATTTTGTATTAACTTCTATTTTAAATAGAACACCCGGTATATTATTACATTTTTGAATTCAGCTTAAAATTCTACAGAAAATTTGTCTCTTCAACTAACGCTCTATTTTGTACCGTTTTTGTAGAATTGATCATTTTTGAAAATTTTTGACAAATGCTTAGAAATTTAAAATCTAATTTTTGGTCAATTATAAGATCATTGTAAAACGAAGTTGTGTGTGTGTGTATCACACCAGATTTTTTTACAATGAAACATTGTTCGCCACATCGTTATTTTAGATCATGTGCGTTCAGACCTTGTTTCTTCTACACTTTTCCCAAGTTTTATCACAGATACATTGTTTTCTCTTATGGTGATCGTCTTTTGTGTTTAGACATGTATTCATTTTCCTTCTTTTCTGTTTCACAAAATTCGTTTTCATTTATCTGATGTGGTTCACTTTCTTGAGCTCTTCCCAGTCGTTCTGATTTTATTCCTATTCGTTTTTGAAAATTTTTGACAAATGCTTAGAAATTTAAAATAAAATTTTTGGTTAATTATAAGATCACTGTAAAAGGAAGTTGTGTGCGTGTATCACACCAGATTTTTTAATGTGTATTGATGTGAGATAGGTGATTTTCAAGTTGAATACCTCTAAAATGGGTTTCTTTTGCTTTTTCCTATTTTTTTATTAACTCCTATTTGAAATAAAACACCCGGTATATTATTTTTGAATTCAGCTTAAAATTTGAGAGAAAATGTGTCTCTTCAACTAACGCTATATGTCTTTAATTTACAATAGCGAAGTTATCTTTAGAGATAACTATGGCAAGCAGCAAGAATTCTACTTGAAAATACCTTTCAAACGGTATGCGATTTGACCCCTTTCTTATTTAAAAAAAAATCATGTTGTCTATGCAGCTCCCGACCTTGTCAATTAAAAAAATAACAAAACTGTGGAAATAATAGAAGGCTTTGTAAACAGCATGCATATTAAATTTTATCGATTTAGCTTGAATAGTTGTGAAATAACAAGGCCGGTTCGATACATTTGGTACGCACTGTATATACACACGCTGCTTTCTCATTTCTTGTCTGACCTTTACAAACAGAAGCATTGCTAATGAATATATAAAAATAAATTATAGTTCCCGGAAATAACAGAATCTTAAGAACACTAGTGTATTTATAAATGTCAGTTGTCCAAGTTAATTTGAAGATAGTATTTCTTAAACACGAAAATGCTACGATGTTATCTTTATCATTTTAATGTCTCACTCAGGACAACTACTTATCTTTCAGTTTAGTTCAAGGAATCGCGACGATGGCCTTGTTCTTAATCTTTGTCCTGCTGATAAATGCTATAATCTTAGCAGTTGGTCAGCAAAATGCTTTTATAGAAGGTGATAAAATCAATTTAATTTTTTCACATTTCAATGTCTTGATTGTTCTTTCAGATTATTACTGGAGAGACTTTGAGGAAATACTGCCCCCTGATGCATTTCCCGGAGGAATGAATGCAAATGGAAGACCAATCTACTTTGGCCACGTTTTTTTCGAAGATAAGCTAATTCCAGGACAAAATATATAAAGATGATAAGCACATCTATTTTATATGACGTTATCTTTGTTGTTTCTATCCTTACTTCCGAGACAGCAATCTCTCCTCTTTTTGGAAGATTGAAACATTAATACTGCATGATAGACACAAGTCAATTGGGGAAACGCAGTGGGCTCCGCTCTAATTTTTGTGGCCGTTGGAGTCGATGGAATCGAATTCATATATTCTGGTCTTAAACCAGAGGCTTCATTTCTAGCCGCCTTTACTACTGCTTCTTACTTAAGCAAATATCTGGAGTTAGTTAATATCACTCGAAACACTGACTGACAGTGATGGTTAACATGGACAACATCGACATCAAGAAATGTGTGAATTTAGCAATAAAATTTCAGAAACCTCATTAACTTATTAAAAAGGATGTCAAAATGAAGGCGCGACTTCAGAATCATTAGAAATGCTTTCCAGGAAAAGTATGCGACCAGTTTTTGTGCTGCAGGATTCCAATTCTTTTTCAATATCCTGTTTTATAGCTTGGCCTTTTCTTTCTCTGAAAGTTAAATTCTTTTCGATTTTAACGCCTTTTAGTACACATTTTTCTTTCCATGACATCATTTTTACTATTCCAGGAATTCACTTCGACAATTAAAATATCCTTTTGATCCCTTCCGTTGACACTAATAATTCTTGACTTTAGTCAAGATCTTCAGTTTTTCTATGACTAGCTGTTCAACCCCTTCTTTAATGGTACTTTTATTAACTTTTATTCCTTTTATAACCAGGTTATTCCAGCACTTACACCCTTTATCTATTATTCAGGGCTACCATTTCCTGATTCTATTGTTTCGCTTTCTCTTCCCATTCATTTTTCGATTTGGCAAATTCCTCACTAAGTTTTATCAATTCCGTTTTCATATCCTAATTATTTTTATTAAACTCACTTTTCAGTTCCATTTTAATCTTTTGCCGTTTACTTAATATCATTTCCATGTTTATTATGCACAACCTGTATTTGATTATTGAGTATTGAGTTTAATTGAGTCACAAAATATTTAAAAAATAGCTGTGATATACTTCTTCCATTACCAGATCTTATGCACACAACATCCAGAAATATCCGAATTGTTGCCCACCGCGATCCTTGACATTAAAGAACTAGCCAATAAGTTTCTTATCAAGGGCGGTTGCACTGCACTACTCTAATGGCTTAAAAAGAATATATTGAAAGCCATGTTATTTAAAAAAAAAGAAAAATTAAAATTATGTTAAAACAGTTGAAAAGAGAGACTCGCTCAACTCATTGGTTGTCGCGAAGATAATATTCAAACGTCAGTATTTGTAAAGCTCCATATAGCGATAGAAACACAACAAGCGTCAAACAGACGGACCAGTAACCATACCACTGTAGTCGTAACAGGGGAAAAAGAAATATATAAGTATGTGGATGAAGCAGTTTGCATACATAAACTGTTTGTTTATTGCATATATATTTTCCGTACCTTTCTGTCTTAATACAAAGTTTACAACATTAAAAAAACAATGGCAACATATACTTCTAATAACTAATAACACTTTTTGGATTTTCCTCTTAAGGGCGTCTAAGTTGAGTGTTACTCTTCACTAATCCATTTTGCTATTTATCTTTACTAATGCTAATTCTCTCATTTCTTATATTTTCCGCAGTTATCTCTCTTCTGCCTCTCGCGTTTTCCTGTCCCTATGCCTTCTTCGAAGCCATTCTAATCAAGTTTTTTTTTCTAATTTCTGTATTATTAATTCTTGTGTTACCATCGCTAATTTTGTTTGTTTCTAACCCTGTCCTATTTTGTTTCTCTTGTTATTTTCCGAATAGATTGCAATTCTACTGTTTTTAGTTTACTTTCGTGTTTCGGCTGTATTGCACCACACTTGCGAATAGTACTGTTGCTATGGCGATCGCATTATATAACTATAGCATAGTTTTTTCCTCCAACTTTCTTTTCCCAAATGTCGTCGAGTGTAACGCATAATACGTTTTCGTACCTTTCTTGCCCTATTTGGTATTATCCAGACTGGCCTGGCTCATGGTGTAGGCACAGAATAATAATTATTCTGTGGTGTAGGGATGCATGTCTGATCAGTATTATGAACGCTAAGAAGTATATACAGGTACTGGTACCAACTTAAACCCTTACTGGTAAAGCCGCAAACAGAGGATGGACACTATATCATGCAGCAGAATGACGCTGTTTGCCATACTGCCCAAGTGATTAAAACGATGCTCTAAAGAAATAATATTCTCGTTCTTGATTGGGCTAGCATTAGCTCAGACCTTTCCCGAATCGAGAATATCTGAGGAAAAATAAAACTGCAATTGCGTGATCACCTATAATTCACTTTCAAAACTAAAGACACTTCATCTCTGTAAAAAAATAAATCACTCTCAGGAAACAGCTCCGAAATATCTCTTCGAAACTAATGGTAAATAATAAAGAATAACATTTTAAATTTAATTTATACGGCTGCTTAAAAATTTTATACAAACCAATGAAGACTGGTTATTTGTATATTTATTTCATACTGATGTCAAATATTACATTTTTCGGACTATTTATGGTACAAAAAATGGCACATTAAAGTACTAGTACTTTAAAGTAAAATATTAAAGTTCAAGTACTTTAAAATTATATATCAGTTGTTGACATGAAATTTGAAGTGATTTACAATTTTTTATTTAAAATTCAATAACTTGCAGTATGAAATAAACCGTTGTATTTACCACGAACGAAAAGTGTTTTTAAAGGTCCTCGCAAGTAATTCCTCGTCTTTTAAAATGTTATTTTTCGTTCTACTACTATTATCAGAAATGTTATGCGGCACGCGTGTCTTTTAGCGCGATACGGTTTCATTAAAAAAAGTTTGCATATGCGATTGAGATAATTTTTTCGGATTTCAAAAAGTGCTGCATTCGTGGATTTATAGTTCATATAAATTCCACAGATGAAGCCCTTTTTGAATTTTAATATGTACGCTACTGCAATCTCCCTTTTTGTTCAGGTAAGCAAAGTAGATAAGGTGTCGTTGGTTATGGAATTGGACTATAATTTGGACAAAGGCGAATACAATTACATAACAAAATAATTGAAATCAGAAATAGTATACCATCACAAACGTTTAGAAAGCATGCTGCACTCTTAAAAAAAGGTTAAAATATGTTCTTCATCAAAAGAGTGACTGTACTCACTGGTAACTGCTTAGGAAGAACTGGCCTTCAGTAACGGTTCTGTGATACTTAAAACTAAATAGTTTAGTGATGTTTACATTATTATTCACAAACTCGTTCTATTATTTCCAATAATAAATATTATGATATAGAATAGATCTATATTTCATACATTTCTAGATGCATTTGGCGTATGAGACTATACTACAAACAATTTTATTATAACTCGTAGGATATCTACTTCTATAACAATTGTTTATAACAGATTATGAAAGGGCCTTGTGTGAAGAAATATAAAAAATTATAATCTACCTAATATGCTAGGAATTAAACTTAGCATTCGTACTTTTCAATCGTATTTTTACATTGGAAGTATGATATTGCATGAATGTAATGACTTTAGTTTTTTCTTCGTAATACAATTTATTGATATTGTTACTGAACTATCAAAACGATAATATAATCAAATTTCTGTGTACGAGCTTTAACTAAGAAACTAAGATAAAAAATACGCAGAATGCATAATTGATTAAACCAGTGGCGTGTAATCCGAGCGACAAAACAAAATGTGCTGCATTGATTTAGAAGACGCCGTGAATCAACTGTATGTTCATAAAAATTGAAATAGTAATAGTACCTTACAATAATTTGTTACACTTTCATTTATCACAAATTACGCAATTAAGTAAAGTAGCAAACATTTTATATATGGAACGTCACTGGTTTCTGTTGTTACAAAATAGCTATATATTCTCGCTACAAACTTTTGGCAAAACATTCTATCTACTCGGCAAGAATTGAGATGAACAAGTACGCTTCCTGTTTTCTTCTCTTCTTCAGTATCTTGTCCATTGCAACTGCTGGTAAGATTCACATATTTGCTAATTCTGTTAGGACGAGTAACTCCACCAGCAGGGCTCTATTGTATTTTTTAGGATTCCAATGGAAGCCATATGATAGAAAAATACCTTCCGATGCCTTTGTCGCAGGATTTGACAACCACAAACCGGTATATATAGGTCGAGCTTACGTACAAGGTGATCTAATTCCAGGAAGACTAGACGAAGATGATTATCAGGTTTATTATGTAAGGAAAGAGCAGGTTGAATCAGCAAATAAAGGCCTTAAGGTAAGTTTCTTGGTGCTATATTGCTTATAGATTTATTGTTTTTTGTTAAATCTATACCTTAGAAAAGCGCGAATACACGCCTAAGTTGTTTTCAATGCAGTAAATTGAGTTCACTATCAACACCGTGTAAAACCATTTATTTGTCACCACAGAATAAATAATTAATTTAAATAAGAGTTGTCAATCATAATTTTGTTTCCGACTAGAGCACGATGTAATCTAGTTAATTATTTTTAGATACTTTGTTCTTCCTACCTAGAACGTTGGAATCTTTGGGATCCAACATCAACCGAAATACTTTCGCGGACTCTTAAAGGCTCCCCCTTATATGGAGGCCATGAGCAGGACATGAACATATATATTGGACGAGTGCGTAACGGCGAAAAAACCATTGTTGGCAGAGTTATGTGCAACGCCTCTTATTGTTCTCCATTGTACGCTATAAGAGATGGGGTGCAAGTTCAATACAAAACATTTGAAGTTTTGAATCCAAGACCCCCGTTTATGCGATTTTGATCTTAGGCAGGAATACTTTAGAAGGGTTGAATCTATTGGTTTATAGTTGTGATTATAAAGCATTGACGTTTTGTACTATAGCTGCTTAAAATAAAAACACATTCATCAGTATTCATGAGAATCCAAAATTAAGAACGGTTTTTCTTATTTGATATGGTATTTCGCACTTCGATTAGGGAATTTAATACTTACTAAAACGAACACACTCTTCCGACATAGGTATAAGTCATGGAGGAAATATTATAGAATGGTCGCAACCGTTACTGCAAGAAATTTCGTGTTGCTGTATTGGTTGTCTTGTCGATATTAGTGCATTAAACATATATTGTTTCAAAATAGGACGACTGAAACAGAAAATAGTTCTGCATAATAAAATTCTCTTTGATATTCGTTAAACCAAATTGTACATTCATTCGTTAACCTCCTAATATTTTGACAAACTTGCCATCTGGAATGTACAAAATTTACTATTTACGATTGATCTTGTGCTAGTAGCTACCGCTAGAAGGAGCATAGCAACAGGAATGACCTATTTTTGTCATAACAAAATGAAGATTATTTATGTGAAAAGTGCAATAGTGGGTGGTCAAGGGGCTAGAACTGATTTTATAATTTCTCGTATACGACAGCATGGGCACTACCCTTTGGAGAATCTAAAGATGTAGCAAAATGTAGAATACTGCGGATTCAAAGTTAGTAAGCAATTAAGACAATAACATAAACAAATTCCTGAATACGGGCTAAGATAAGAATTTTTTGATGCACCAACATGCCAAATAATTATAAAATGTAGATTCAGTACTGTCCTGCAGTGCAGTTTTGAAAAACTAAATAAAATTCAATAAAATATTTCACGTTTATATGTTTTATCGCGCAACTTACAGGAGGTTTTACATACTTAAAAATAGAACAATGAAGCAGAATGTGCTGCACTACTTTGAAACACCTCGTAAGTAAGTCGTGCTAGTCACTGACAATAGTTGGTTACATTCGCTCAAATATTTTACTCATGGGACGTCACGGTTTTCTGGTGTTACAAAACAGCTATATATTCCTAACACACACTTTTGGCAAAACATTCTATCTAATCCGCAAGAATGGAAATTGAGAAGTACGCTTTCTGTTTTATCTTCTCTTCAGTATGTCATCCAAATCAACTGCTAAAGGAAATTTTGGTAAGATACACATATTTGCTAATTCCGCTAGACAGAGTACTTTTTAGGTTACCAATGAACGCCCTATGGTGGACAAATACCTTCAGACGCTTTTATCGCGGCATATGACAATAAGAAACCAGTATACAGGGTGTCCATTTAGTGCGCCGATCTCCGATTACGCCATTACCTTTTTTCCGATAGAAAGTGTGGTGAGGGCGATATTAATGGGGTTGAAAGGATCACAAAAAAGTTTGGCATAAAAAAATATTAGTTTTTTTTAATGAAACACCTAGGTAATATTTCCTTACGGCTATTCAAGCCCCTTTAGGTTCTACTTTCAACTCTAACTTGTCTTCTAATTTGCATGCAGCAGTTCCAACTTATGAACGTTTTTAGATTTTTTTTTGTCAATATTAAGCTTCTCCGGGCAGTTTCCTCCACTGCTACGGGGCGCGTCCTCCCGGGTGGCGGATGAGAGGGGGTCCTGGAGACAGGATTGCTCCGAATATTCATAATAAGAAGCCGTGGACCAAAAGGAGGTTGGGGTTGGGCCAACAACTCAATTCCCGGAAAAAACTATATCGTTAAAAATCCTCAAAAGTATCCGCCGGATAGATAAAAAAGAAGACGGATTAAGCTGAGAAAAAGGACATGGAATATTGGTATGTGGAACGTCCAAGAAATTAATACAAAATACCAGGAAGTCTTCGGACAATTACAAAAGTTAAGTCTAGATATTTGCGCTTTGACGGAAACTAAAAGAAAGGTAATGGAAGTGAAGTAAGAAGAAACTATCTGCATTTTTACAGCGGAGTGCCCAAAGAGAAGAGAGCGAAGCATGGGGTGTCAATAGCTGTCTATAAGCGATTAAGGAAATACATAAAACGGGTAGAAACAGTATCGGTTCGGATAATAAGAATGGACCTGCATCAAGTCTATAGAAGAGATGTAGCATTGTTGGCAATATACGCTCCTATAGACGATGCAGATATGCTAGTAAAGGACGAATTCGAGCAAGACATTACACTAACTTTAAGCAAAAAAAGCAGACGAAAAGAAATTATTATGCTAGGCGATTTTAACGGAAGGGTTGGCAGAAAGATAGGAAATCCGATAGTAGGAAGATATGGAGAAGAAAGGACACACGAAAACGGAGAAAGGCGCATAGAATTGTGCCACCAGTTCTCATTAAGAATATTAAATGGATACTTCCCACATAAGGAGATGCACAAATTTACGTGGTATCAGCCTACTAGAAACCTAAGATCCATAATTGATTATATAATTACGAAGCAACACACCAGTTTGCGAGTTCAGGATGTACGGGTATGCAGAGGGGCGGATTGTGGATCGGATCACTATTTACTAAGGGGGAAAGTACTATTTCTATATAACAAACACAAGATCCAAAATATAATCTGGAAGGTCTATAAGACGATTCAATAAGATTTTTGTATATGTTACGGTTAAGTGCAAAACTAAATAGTAATAACGAAATGAACAGTGAGCAAAAATATCAGCACATAAAGGAAAGTATTCATGCGGCTGCATATGAAGAGTTGGGAGACTTAAGTAAACACAACAAAGAGACATACTGGTGGGACGATGAAGTAGAAGAGATGATTAAGCAAAAAGAACAACTATATCGAAATTGGCTAGCAACAGGAGACCAAGAAGATAGGACGTTATATGCCCGATTCAATAGAGAAGTTAAGAAAATAGTGAAGAGAAAAAAAAACGAGACGTGGCAACGTAAATGTGCTGACATAGATAGACAGATGGGGGGAGCTAGGACGACAAAGGCCTGGACTACGCTCAGAAAGATGAGGAAAGACACCAGCGAACAAATACGACTACCAACAATCACAATGGACAAATGGGTGGACTACTATAAACAGTTATTAACGGAGAACAGAGCAGAATTCGAGAACATTAGTTTTGAAGTTGAAGAAACTGACCAAAGAGAAATACAGAATATAATCACAGTCGCAGAACTACAGAAAACATTAAAAGAAACAAAAAAATGAAAAAGCAGGAGGTCCGGGAGGTATTCCTATAGAACTAATAAAATATGGTCCTATTAAACTATTGGAAATAATTTGCGAGATATTTAATGCCTGTATGTTTGATAACGAAGAAGTGCCGAATGAATGGAGGCTAGGATACATCCAATCAATATACAAGAAAGGGAGCAAATCAGATTGTGCAAATTATAGAGCCATTACAGTAACTAGCGCTATAGGAAGACTGTATGAACGAATACTGGCCAAGAGAATAGAAAAGAAAGTACAGTCCTCGGAAGAACAAATCGGCTTTAGGGCCGGCAGATCATGCATAGACAATGTGTTTACTCTTCGACAACTCATTGAAAAAAGAATAATGCGCTCAAGGGAAACTCATCTTGCATTTATAGACATAAAAAATAGTGGAGTAGATCTGGCGAAAAAAAACCCGAGAAACGAACTCTCTCTTTTCGAATTTTTGTTTTGTATTTTTATAGAGTCGGGGTCTCTCTTTCAGATGATCACCATGGGAAGACTACCGGAGGTGCGAAGTCGGGGGAAATTACCTTTCAAATATATGGGGAAATGGGTTTTTCGCGAATAACTCGCTGAGTTTTATCCTGATCGGAGATGAAATAAAGGTCTCGCAAATATAAACAAAATGAACTTTGGTTGGTCGAAATCGGTCCAGCGGTTCGCGAGATATTGCGTTTTGAAGGTCGAAAAACTGCGCCCGGAATTTCGCCGCTGCGAGAACCCTCCGCGGGCCGTCTTCGCGTTTTACGCGGGGAAGATATTCACCTAGCGACTTTATTTTTTTTGCCTGTTAGGTAATCACAATCAAAAATAGTTTTTCCAAATTTCAAGTCGCTAGGTCAATTAGGAGGGGAGGGGGAGGGAAAACAATAAAAAAACTTTGTTTGGGGCGAAGTTCGTTTCCAAACCCAGATCTACTCCACTAAAAAGCATATGACAGCGTGCCTTTGAAAAAATTATTTGAGGTATTAATAGAACAAGTACCGAAAGTTTATGTTAAAACAGTAAAAAATCTATACACCAACAATAAAAGTAGAGTAAAAGACGGTGTAAGTATGTCACAAGAATTTAGTACTGACAAAGGTTTACGACATCGACATGACTGCAGTTTATCACCTACATTGTTTAATATATATTTAAAGCAGGCACTAGAACATTGGAATAGAAAATGTGGACAAATGGGAATCTCGATTGGAGAACACTGTCTAGGCAATTTATTGTTCGCTGATGACCAAGTTATCATAGCAGAAGATCAAGATGATATTTGTTATATGCTTAGAAATCTCGATGCGGAATATGAGAAGTGGGGCCTGCAAATTAGTTTGGAAAAAACAAGATATTTAGTGGTAGCAGGTGAAGGACATGACATACGTACATATCAATAACGGTATGATTAAGAAATGCGAAAATTTTAAATATTTGGGTGTGACACTAACCGACGATGGTAAATGTGATTTGGGTATAAGGACGAGAATCGGACAAGGAAAACAAGCTACAAATAAATTAAATTCTATTTGGTGGAGCAATGAAATAACTAGAAATACCAAGAGACGGATATATAAATCAGTAGTTGAAGCTATAACAACATACGGGTCCGAAGTGTGGGAACTGAATAAAAGAAACGAAAATCGACTAAGAGCGCTTGAAATGGACTGTGCAAGAAGGAGCTGTAGAGTGTCAAGGCTAGAACACAGAACAAATGAAGAAATTAAACAAAAAATGGGAATAGAACGAACAATTATCGACGTGATTGAGGAGAAGAAACTAGTGTGGTATGGACATGTTAGGCGCATGGGTGAAACAAGATGGTTATGGCAATGGATACCCAGGGAAAGAAAAAAAAAGAGGACGGCCACGTATTACATGGATGGGAGGAGTAAATACAGCAATGAGAGCCAGACAGTTAGAGGAAGGGGCATGGGAAGATCGAAAAGAATGGCGACGAGGATGCGGGAAGCAACGACAGTTGTAGAATACCCCGCTATATATAGGTATATATATATATATATATATATATATATATTAAAGGTAAACATTTCAGGGTGTCATACCGCTTAATAAATTTGAAGATTTCTTCAACTGGTTGAAGAACATCTTGAATGGCGTTTGGGGTTGGACGACGTTTCGACGAAATCACATTCGTCATTTTCAAGTCCTTATAGTCCTGGTTTGGCTTGTTACGGTATGAAAAGGACTTTACGACACCCACCCAAGGTGAGCATCGCACCACGGAATCAGTCCTGAAAACATGACACACTTGCCCTGAGATCGGTTCGAAATAGGCTAATAGGCCACGGCTGGAACGCTCAGGGAGTCGGGCGTGAGTCACACGATACGTTCTGGGCAAGCGCGTTGTGGCATAATATATACAGGGTATGTCGAAATTATGAGGGCGCCACCAAGCCTGTCTTAACCCGGCTAACCGGGCCTGGACGGTTAGAAGGGAGCGAAGCATGCAAAAATACTCCGCCAATAAGATTACTCAAGAGTTGCAAGGTCAAACAACAACTTCGGGATTGCCTTAAGCAAGGATTGTGATTAGGTGTCCATCCGACCACGACTACGCAGCTGTCCCACTCACCTGCACGCTCACAGCTTCCTCGTTCCGTCGTACAATAATTCGTACAATAAAGGGGCGTCTATCTGTAACAGAACATGCACAAACCGAAACAAACAATAGTTCCCTTAACTAACCAATCATATATTTCACTTCGAGTTACAATGGGGTAGCAGAATGCGTCGCCCTGTATCTAACCTTACTCTATAATTAAGGGCACCAGCTGGCACGCGCGCTCTAAGCTTAACGACAGATGTTGAACATTAGTGAACAGCAATAATAGGTACAAAGATACACATTGCCTTATGCAAGGGCAGCGACGATTTACATTAGCCTTCACGGCCTGAACTGTCTGCAGTCTGAATGAATGCACTAGCGTAGTAATGAATAGGTACAAAGATACACATTGCCTTATGCAAGGGCAGCGACGATTTACATTAGCCTTCACGGCCTGAACTGTCTGCAGTCTGAATGAATGCACTAGCGTAGTAATGAATAGGTACAAAGATACACATTGCCTTATGCAAGGGCAGCGACGATTTACATTAGCCTTCACGGCCTGAACTGTCTGCAGTCTGAATGAATACACTAGCGTAGTAATGAGTAGTAATGAGTAACACTCGCGTTCACAGCGGTAATCAGGTTAAAGGCACATACCTTAATGCGTGGGCGGCGAGGGAGCCTGGTACAGCTGAGTTGCGACGAGCTGCAATCGTAGGTGGTAGGTACCTTCGGTGTTACAACGGCGAAAGGGGGTGAATGCATAACCGCCTCAATGGCGACGGGAGACGCGTCAAGACGCGTACAACGGGACGACGAAAATGATGGGGGCCTCACTCGTTCTGCTGAACCAAATCCTCGTAGGTCGAGATGAAGGGGGCACGACCCCTCACTAATAGTAGCAGGAACTGGGCTCCAAAACACCCACGTTACGCCGAAGATCACTCGACAAATTTCGAATCACCACCACCACACACAAGCGCTCTCTGCAACGGGCTCTGGAAGACTCACCGAGGGAAGCGTCGGCAAAAGGTCACCTTCGCCGCGTCCCCCACGTGACTAAACCACAGCGAATCGCAAGGCGATGAAATGAAACCAACCAATGCGGGCCACGCTGGTATCACGCCGCCACCGCGTGCTAAATGAAACAAACCAATGCGGGCCACGCTGGTATCACGCCGCCACAGCGTGCTATTCAGAATTCAGAAAAACGCCATCAGAGGAGAGCTCCAACCGACGACAAATACTGCTTTTTAGGCTAACTATGTGCGAAATCGTGATTCTGGAATTAGGCGATGGAGCCAAATAAAGAGCTAAAAGGGCTTAGCATACGGGCGCGCTGCTCTAAGCTTAGGCGGCTATTCAAAATACCAAAATGACCTAACTAACGGCGTGAAATGCAATTAAGCATCTGAAATAGCAAAATGACTTAACACTCCCCTTACTTGAAAGAGAGTTCCCCGAAGTCTCTTATAAAACAACGAGGCATTTTGGCTGCGGCGCCACGAGAACTCAAACGGCCGGAAACGCTGATACGATAGCTGTACCCCCAAAGGAATTACGCACACCGGCCACCAGATAGGGTACGACAGGGGGGAAGAGAGAAGAGGGAGAAGAAAGACTGGATACGCCAGTGGAAATACGAAAATTGGGTAGGACCTGGCGGTTCGCTGATGGCTAGTACACACTCCCCGGACCACGGAAGACGGGCGACAAGAAAACTAGCTGTCCCAAAAGGAGTGGCGCTCCGCCAGGGGTCCACAAAACAATTCGCGTCTGGCTCCCTCGGGGAACCAAACGGGCAAAGACTAGGCAGGCTGAGGACAGTCTCGCCGATCCGGCTCGACTGCCCCTCCCAAAATAGGAGTGCCACCACAACGGTTCGCAAAACCACGTCGATAATCGACCACCAAAACGACAAGACAAACAAAATATAACCGACCAGACCCGAAACGGGTGTGGCACGCACTGCGGCGGCGGCCACGAAACGCCGACTGGACCTTAACACCGGGTCCATGACGGTCGCCTAACAGTGCGGTTTTGGAAGGTGGAAAGAAAAAGAGAACAACGGGGTTGGGTAGTTGTCGCCGGGACACGGTAGATAGTAATGACAAGGGGAAAAGAAAGGTAAAGATAGAGCATAGGGAAGGAGGGTTTGGGGTTCCAAATTGGAACCGTGAAAATATCTAATAATAAAAAAAAACGCGCGGTTAGCGCTCGTCAAAATCGGGTCAATAGAACGTCTTACTCCCATGCACACTTCCGACCAACCGTTCCAAAAGAACATGGGGGGGGGAAAAGGATAAGTCCCTCGTAACCTGTCCCGCAAGCCGCCTGAAGAGGGCACGTTGCGCGTCACGGGATCGGCGCATTGTGGGGTTCCCCCAACAAGGAAGCTCGGGGAAAGGTAGGTACTACTGAAGATACGGCTCTAGGCCGGCGGTATGGCCGTCAAGGCCTACAAAGAAAAAGGGAGGGGGGTTAGGGAAAACGGGCGTTAGAAGGCTAAACGTCCGTGGGATTGGGTTTTAGGTCTTTCGCGTGCCAAGTGCCTTTCGGGGCACCGGTCTCGTCGGACAGCTCGTAAGTGGCAAGCGAAACTTGCCGACTGATATAAAACGGCCCTATAAATTTTGGAGCCAACTTGGCGTTAAAATATTTCGCCGCATCGGAAAGTACGTAATTTCGTCGCCAGACGGTATCGCCAACGGCGAATTGAGCCGGGCGCCTTCGCAAATCGTAAGTCGCCTTGGAGGCTTTGTACGCCACGTCTAGTCGCTTGACTATGTCTTCATATACCGACCTTAACGCGGGAGTCCGTCGTAACAAGTCTTCGCGACTCTCTACTCGTATTTGTTCCGAAACATCCACCTCCTCGGGGTTATTGGCGCGCGTCCCCTCTAACTGTATCTCTCTGCCGAAATTGGCAAAATATGGGGTCATGCCGGTGACTTCGTGTACTGCGGTACGCACTGCGCAAGCGACTTTCGACAAATATTTATCCCACTCCCGGTGGTTGTCTTTCACGTACGACGCTAGCATAGTTTTTCATACTCGATTAACGCGTTCGACGGGGTTGGCCTGCGCATGATAATGCGCGTTAAAGATGATTCGTGATTTATACGTATCGGTAAGCTGTCGGAATTCTCTACTGCGAAACTGTACGCCGTTGTCAACCAAGACGTACTGAGGTGCTCCAAAGAGCAAGAAAACATCGTTCTCAATTTTCTGAGTCACCGCGGTCGCAGTGGCGGTACGCAACGGGAAGAAAAGGGTAAATTTGGTAAAGTAGTCAGCCACGGACAGAATATATACGTAGCCTTTCTTTGAACGGGGCAACGGCCCTACAATGTCGATAGATATCATTTGCCACGGCTTATCCACAACGGGGTGACGACACATCAAGCCGGCCGGGCGTTTTTGTTCGGGTTTCTGCGCTAGGCACGTCGCGCAACGGTTAACGTAACGGGTCACATCCGCCTTAAGTTTAGGCCAATAATACTGTTGAGCGATACGACCGTAGGTCTTATAAATGCCTAAATGGCCTGCGGTAGGTTCGTCATGGTTTTTGCGGAGAATTTCGGCGCGTTGAGGCTTCGGAACCACCTCTTTCCAACTCGTGCCTTCGTCCAATTCGGGATATTTTACGTTAACATGTTTAAACAATTTCCCTCGCGATAGTTTCCACGCCGAATACTTGAATGGTCTTTCTACGACGCGTGTACACATGCGCCTATACCAACGGTCAGTTCGACTGTCGTTCGGTGCCTGAGCACCGGCTTCGGGTTCTCCAGAATCGACAACTGAGACTACATCTATTTCGGGTATAGCACGGGACAGCGCATCCGGAACGACGTGGTCTTTTCCCTTCCGGTGTTTGATCGTGAAGTCGTATTGTTGGATACGAACAGCCCAACGGGCGAGTCTCCCGGTGGGTTCCTTAAGATTATTTAGCCAGATAAGTGAATGATGGTCAGTAACGACTGTGAAGTGAGTGCCTTCTAAATATGGGCGTAACTTCTCTATGGCCCACAGGACGGCCAAACATTCGCGTTCCGTAACCGAAAAGTTACGCTCAGGTTTCGTAAGAGTCCGACTAATGTAACAGATGACTTGTTCTTGGCCATCAACGGTCTGAGTCAGCACGGCGCCGATACCAACATTGGAAGCGTCCGTCTGTACGATAAACGGGAGAGAAAAATCGGGACACGACAAAATGGGTGCCGAAACTAGGCAATTTTTGATGGTTGTAAATGCGACTTCGCATGACTCGGTCCACTCAAACTTCTGAAACTTTTTCAATAACGACGTCAGCGGAGCAATAATGGCTGAGAAACTTGGTATGAAACGCCGATACCACGATGCCATGCCGACAACTCGCCGTATCTCCGAAACGTTTCTAGGTCGCGGCAAGTTAAGAATCGCCGAAACTTTATCGGGGTCGACTAAAAGTCCTTGGGCGTTAACGACATAGCCCAGGTATCGTAATTCTGGTTGGCAAAAATGGCATTTTCACGACCCAGTGTTAAACCAGCGTCGTTTAGTCGCTGCAATACTTCGTCTAGAATCTCGACGTGCTTTTCGAAAGTCGGGGTACAAATAATCACGTCATCTAAATAGACAAAGACGTAAGGTTCCAATTCGGGACCCAACACATGGTCGACGAAACGTTGCCAAGTCGCTGACGCGTTATGAAGCCCAAAGGGCATGCGAGTAAATTGAAACAAACCGCGCCCGGGCACTGTGAAGGCCGTTAGTTCCTTAGATTTCTCTTCCATCTCAATTTGCCAGTACGCGGATTTGATATCAAGCGACGTCATGAACCGGGCATCGCGTAAGCGATCCAAAATCGAAGACACGTAAGGTATCGGGTAGGCGTCCTTCTCGGTGACGCTATTTAATTTGCGAAAGTCAACGCAGAAACGATAGGTCCCATCTTTCTTTTTAACTAGTAAAATCGGGCTCGACCAGGCTGAACGAGAACGTTCCACCACGCCTGATTTCAGCATCCTGTCCAACTCAGCATCGATATGCGCCTGCATTGCGGGAGAAACCGGGTAGTACCTTTGTTTAACCGGTGCCGCCTTAGTAGTGATTTTATGTTGAACGTACTTGGCGCAGCCGAGTTCGGGTTTAGCGGTAGTAAAATGTCGGTTTACGAGAGTGTCTAATTGGGCTCGTTGATCCGAGTTCAGGTCGAACATAGACTGCAAATTGCCGGTAGGAGTATCAATGGCCGCTACGCCGGGTTTTGAGAATTCCCACTCCCCTCGAAACACGTCTGGGACTATTCCCACTGACTTCCAAAAGTCTATTCCCAGGATCAGGGTGTGCGGAACCTCCGGAACTATCAAAACATCGATAGCTACCACTCTGTTATTTAAACGAATAGGTAAGTGCAGGGTACCTAGACTGGTCACGGTCTGTCCATTAGCCACTGAGCAAACGGGTCTCAGCTTCTTATTTATGCGCAGGCCTACAGTACGCAACACGTCCCAACCCTTAGCTCCTAAGATCGTTCGATTCGCTCCTGAGTCCAACAAAGCTAACAACTCGAAACCCACGATTTCAACAGTCACATGCGGTCGACGGTCATCAGATGACCTTTCTAATACGTAATCGAGAATGACTTTATTTTTTTTAAATTTGGTCTCGCGCTCCTCGATAAGTCCCTTCATAAATTTAGTCGAATTGCTAAACACGCGCGAGGACACTGCTCGACCGTTCAGCGTCTCGCGGGGTCGTTTCCCTGTCCCCTATCTCTTGTTCGACAACGAGGACAAGTGTTTACGGTCACTTCAGGTTTGCCGCAACGGTAACAGAATTTCTTGCCGCGGGGTCGCGGACACCTACTGGCTCTATGGCCTGGTTCGTTACAGTTCCAACACCGTATGCTTGACTTGGGTGCCGGTTCTCGATTCCTCCTCTCGGGAGTATTAACGTCACGCGTTTCGACAATATCAACTGGGCACGTTTCCGCGATAGGCGCGACCTCGACCTTCTTTCTAGAAGGTGGCACGTAAGTTTCAATGGCATAGCGCCGTTCCTCAATCTTTCGTCCGTATAGCGCTAGCTCGTCGACCGACCGGACTTCCGTCAATCCCAACTGGGTTTGGTATAAAGGTGAAATATTATGCAACAAAATACGCAACTGTTTCTCTTCGGGAACCGCTTCGGTCAGGCGCGAAAACATTGTGCGCATGATAGCGATATAAATGCCCATACTTTCCGTAGGGCCTTGCGTGCGACGTCTAATTTCGTCCAACAACCGTTCATCATAATTCGCAGGCTGAAACTCTAGACGCAATAAATTGACTAACTGTTGCCACGTGTTAGGGGTCGCTCTATTCGCGCGATACCATAGCAATGCGTTGCCCGAAAACAAATCGATGGCCTGCATAAACAACTCTTCTTCGGTAAGGTTTCTGGCCACTCTGAGTTCGCTAACACGCTCGATGAAAGCGTTGACCGACAGACCTTTCGGGTCACCTGAGAATTGTATGTTCCATTTCGAAACAGGGGTTGCCTTAAATGAGATCGTACGCGACATCGGCGCAACAAAACTCGGAGTCGACATAGTTGCCGCCGTCGTAGTCGTAGTCGCGACGGTAATGGTAGGTGCGACACCGGACGTCGATGGCAGCGCTACGGCGCTTTCTTCCTCAGCCGTAGTCGCAGACGACCCTAGCTTTACTTGGTTAAGTTCGTAGGTTGAACGTATAAGTGATAATTCCGCGAACGCTTTTTGTTTGAGCGCTCGCTCTTCCTCCGTTATAGCTGAACAATTCGTCAGACGGTTCATTCCGTGATAAAATTTCGTTTCGATCGTAGCCGCTACTTCTTTAGTCGGGTTAGCTAAATATAGCTGAATCTTTTCTTCTAATTCGCCAATCAATGTTGTCACGGCCGTGAGATCCTCCTCGAGCGTATACGGGTACGGCGGTCGCGTATCCATATCTGCGCGTCCCTCCTCTCTCAATACGTCGCGTAACCGGGAGCGCAACAAGGTAACCGTGCCGGAAGCATCACGGCCTCTGATTCTCAACTCGTATTCAGCCTCCGCGCGAAGCAGGCGTTCAATATGTAGCTTTAGCACCATGTTTACAACCGGGAAAGGACCGACTTGTGTAATACGTCGTATAAAAAGAAAAACGTTAGCACGTGTTTGGTAAGTCAATTACGTCAGATATCCGAACCAAATCGTAGACGGTCAAGACGGGAGAAATCGGGAAAAAGTGGTTTGTTACCTTTCACTCGCCCAATGGCTTAACGGGACTATCTGTCCATATCCTTTGCGAATAGACCGAACATAAGCGAAAAAGAGCAAATTCCAAAACTAGGCGGTCAACGAATGGCTTAACGCGCCTACTATCAACCAACAATGGTCACAGACAGTACTGCGCCCGAAATCGAGCGACAGAAAAAGAAAAAAAAATCCGAAATGGGGTCGCGCATTGTCACGCAACAAGGTCTCAGACGTTAAAGCGTCAGAATTAAGACACACGGATGGGCTTAACGAGACTACTCCAGCAAAATTAAGACACACAGCGCAAAAAAAAAAGGAAACCCCAAAATGAGGTCGAGCGTTGTCGTGCACCAATAGGCTCCAAACGTTGGAATAGCCAAAATCAAGGCACAACGGGTGGCTTAATAAGAGAAACAAACATACAAGGCCTCAGACGTTGGAATAGCCAAAATTAAGACGTACGACGGGTGGGCTTAACGAGACTACTACCGTCCAACAACAACAACAAACAACAAGCCCCACGCGATTGGGCCGCCAAAATTAGCCTGTTACGGTATAAAAAGGACTTTACGACACCCACCCAAGGTGAGCATCGCACACGGAATCAGTCCTGAAAACATGACACACTTGCCCTGAGATCGGTTCGAAATAGGCTAATAGGCCACGGCTGGAACGCTCAGGGAGTCGGGCGTGAGTCACACGATACGTTCTGGGCAAGCGCGCTGTGGCATAATATATACAGGGTATGTCGAAATTATGAGGGCGCCACCAAGCCTGTCGTAACCCGGCTAACCGGGCCTGGACGGTTAGACGGGAGCGAAGCATGCAAAAATACTCCGCCACTAAGATTATTCAAGAGTTGCAAGGTCAAACAACAACTTCGGGATTGCCTTAAGCAAGGATTGTGATTAGGTGTCCATCCGACCACGACTACGCAGCTGTCCCACTCACCTGCACGCTCACAGCTTCCTCGTTCCGTCGTACAATAATTCGTACAATAAAGGGGCGTCTATCTGTAACAGAACATGCACAAACCGAAACAAACAATAGTTCCCTTAACTAACCAATCATATATTTCACTTCGAGTTACAATGGGGTAGCAGAATGCGTCGCCCTGTATCTAACCTTACTCTATAATTAAGGGCACCAGCTGGCACGCGCGCTCTAAGCTTAACGACAGATGTTGAACATTAGTGAACAGCAATAATAGGTACAAAGATACACATTGCCTTATGCAAGGGCAGCGACGATTTACATTAGCCTTCACGGCCTGAACTGTCTGCAGTCTGAATGAATACACTAGCGTAGTAATGAGTAGTAATGAGTAACACTCGCGTTCACAGCGGTAATCAGGTTAAAGGCACATACCTTAATGCGTGGGCGGCGAGGGAGCCTGGTACAGCTGAGTTGCGACGAGCTGCAATCGTAGGTGGTAGGTACCTTCGGTGTTACAACGGCGAAAGGGGGTGAATGCATAACCGCCTCAATGGCGACGGGAGACGCGTCAAGACGCGTACAACGGGACGACGAAAATGATGGGGGCCTCACTCGTTCTGCTGAACCAAATCCTCGTAGGTCGAGATGAAGGGGGCACGACCCCTCACTAATAGTAGCAGGAACTGGGCTCCAAAACACCCACGTTACGCCGAAGATCACTCGACAAATTTCGAATCACCACCACCACACACAAGCGCTCTCTGCAACGGGCTCTGGAAGACTCACCGAGGAAGCGTCGGCAAAAGGTCACCTTCGCCGCGTCCCCCACGTGACTAAACCACAGCGAATCGCAAGGCGATGGAAATGAAACCAACCAATGCGGGCCACGCTGGTATCACGCCGTCACCGCGTGCTAAATGAAACAAACCAATGCGGGCCACGCTGGTATCACGCCGCCACAGCGTGCTATTCAGAATTCAGAAAAACGCCATCAGAGGAGAGCTCCAACCGACGACAAATACTGCTTTTTAGGCTAACTATGTGCGAAATCGTGATTCTGGAATTAGGCGATGGAGCCAAATAAAGAGCTAAAAGGGCTTAGCATACGGGCGCGCTGCTCTAAGCTTAGGCGGCTATTCAAAATACCAAAATGACCTAACTAACGGCGTGAAATGCAATTAAGCATCTGAAATAGCAAAATGACTTAACATAGAAAGTGCAGGTACTAAGTAGAATAATCGCCGTAACTAAGTAGTTACGCCGCTTTTAGCATAACAATAGCAACAATTTCGAATTTTCTTACATAAAACGTACTGGATATGATGAACAATACAAACATCTTTAGGATACAGACAAAAAAAATCTTCCATTGGCAACAGCCACAGAAGTTTTTTGCATTTTTCTCGAAACTACTTTGCGTGAAGTTACCGCCTTCTTCTTAAGGACGGCAGAATTGACGTAGGTGGTCTACATATTTAACACCTCTTGTAATTTTAACGTGAATAAATTAGAATTGTGGAAACATGTAAGTTACGTTAGGTTAGAAAACACCGGTAAACGCAAGGCCAAAGGCAACATAAGGCGCCAAGGCCAACATTACCGCGAGAGGCCAGGGTCGGATGTCGGTTGAAATAGTTACAAAATGAATTAAAATTAACAACAAATTGGAGATTTTATAGTCGATATTTGTGACATTTCCATGTCTCAGACATGCGTCACAATGTTATGAAAATTCCAAAGCTCGCTAGATGACGAATTTAAGTAAACACCCGTTACAAACTTAATACAGTTTAAACCTTGTGACTGGGGAATAAAAATACCTCTAAATGACTGTGTTTTACATACATATTTTTTCCTAAAACATGGTTTACTTGGGTTTGTATAGGCACGCAACATGTCCTAAGCGGCCATAGCCTCTAACATGTCGGTTTAAACCGGTTCGACCAGTTAGAACTTGTCTATCAGGCGCCAACGGTAAGACAGTGACGACTGCAGTAGGCTATAAGAGTATTATTAGTTGTTTGTGGCTTTTTGAGTAAATACGTGCTACAGGATGAGTGATAGTGAAGCTGGTCCAAGTTGTGCCCCAAAAAACAAGATGCCAAAGACGGTGGTATGTAAAATTCATTTTATATATTTTTTTCAAATTCGTATAATAAAAATAGATGATCCAAATAAAAAAATAAAATAAATTGTGTTTATGTGTGTCTTAAATAATCCTTTTATCCTGTTATATTTTTATTTTAGGTTGCATTTCAGAATATTTTAGTAGTAGTAATATTAGTACTAATAGGAGTTTTTTAGGCAATTACTATCTCATGGTTGAAAAGCTAAAAAATAATCTTACATAAAAATATAAATAAACTGTTTTGTTTTACTTTAGTACCAGTATTTCCTTTTCAGACTAACGCCTACTGAATTACAATCGTTGGCTGAACATTCTGATTCTAAAGACGAGCCATTCATTCCGTCTGATGACGAAGAGTATTCCAGTAACAACCGAACGTCAATTGGAGGAAACTGACATTGAGTTTGTAGTTGAAGAAGTTGATTTATATGATTCAGGTGAGATCACTGAGGATAAAGTAGTGGTTACACAGTCTGGAATTTTGGCTGACAAAGATACTCAGTGGTATGATGCTCCATTACAACAAGGTCAAACAACTCGTCGAAACGTCTTACGCCAAAAGAATGGAGCATCAAGTTACAGTGTTTTGTTTACGGCCAAGAACCTTTCAAATGTATTTTACCGAATGAAATACGCACCATAATTTTGAGCGAAACAAATAGCAAAGGTAGAGCAGTTACTCAAGCATTTAACAACAAACTTGTGGAAACATATCCAGAGTCTAAACGACCACTTCCAAAAGTTTTCCAACCATTTACTGAAGAAGGATTCGATGCTTTCTTGGGAATTCTTATTGGAGCTGGTGTCCACCAATTTAATAAAGAAATTTTTTTTGAAATGTGGAAATTCGAAGCCTTGCCTCTTTATCGTGCATCTATGAGTCGCGATCAATTCAAAATGTTGCTAAGGTTTATTCGCTTCAACAATCAGAACTTGCAAGAAAGCTATAACCATTCTGAATGTATAACAGTGGAAGAACCACTGTTTCCCTACAGAGGACGTACCAAATTTACTCAGTACATTCCGTCAAAGCCTGGAAAGTACGGGATAAAAATTTTTTGGGCTTGCGATGCTTCAAACGCTTACCCTTTGCAGGCAGGGCCGGCATCTTTGCGTTCTCTCGTGTGTTGCTCTTACTTCTAAAGACAATAAATACCAGAAATGCCCAAATGATTGGAAGAAAAATTGTTTTGATTCACGTCAAATAGTCCTAAATGCTTAATTTAAATTTAATGCAAATTTTCAGAACAACATGCGGTCTTAGCAGATTAATTTTTAGTGAACGTGTATATTATCTTAAAAAGAATTTTATTAAAAGAATTCACAATTGAGGAGTGGAAGTAACAAAGGGGCCAAGTGCCATATTCCCGAAAAATGAGATTTTTATTTAGAAAAGTGCTATGTACCATCGACAATATCCTAAGAAACGGGCCAAGTGCCCGGACAGAAAATGGAAGGGGAGAATAGGTTGAACGTTGGCAACACAAGCAAGTGTCACGTCAGTTCCGAAACAAAGGTGCTATGTACATAGTGAACTCCTGTCTATTGCACGTGTATTTGTTTACTTTGTCTGAAGATAATTTTTCGACCAATACGACTGAAGAATTAGTTTAAAATGAACACGGAATCTCGTAAGAGGGGATCGGGAAGACTGAGTGACGAACAAAGGCGACGAAAAAATGCCGGAAAGTCATATGAAACGAGGAAGGGAAAAGCTGTAGTTGAAAAAAAGAAACCTAACCTAGAAGTGAGTTTTTAACATTGCAAATATTATTTGTGCGCACTCCAGAATGTGTATTATTTCTTCCAGGTAACATGTAAATGTAAATTTCATTGCATGTCGTTGACTTGCGCAAATAGATTGAAGCTTTTTGAAAAATACTACAAAACCAGGCCTGACGTTCGTGGAACTTACATCATGGGTTTAATACAGGTGACTGGCGTCAAGAGAAGAAGGCATGGCTCATATAAAGATGCTCGTGAGAGTCATCGTCAAAGTACCATCCATTATGCCCTTCCAGATGGAAAAGGTAATATGGTGGATGTTTGTAAATCCACTTTCATGAATACTTTTGATTTGACGAAAAAGAACTTATAACTATTATAAAAAAGAAAAAATCCGGTAAAATGGTCTACAGAGGTATGAGAACTCGTACGGCTCCTGCAAAATTTACAAAGAATGATAGGGAACTTGTTAAAGAGCATATAAATAGCATACCCAGAGAAGAGTCTCATTATTCCCGTGCAAAAAGTGC
The DNA here is from genome assembly GCA_940337035.1 of Agriotes lineatus. Classification (NCBI taxonomy): domain Eukaryota; kingdom Metazoa; phylum Arthropoda; class Insecta; order Coleoptera; family Elateridae; genus Agriotes; species Agriotes lineatus. The sequence goes on from CALNHX010001459.1 coordinate 152,610, forward strand.
AAAGGAATACATGAGTCCGAATTTAAATACTAACCGTCTTCACAAAGCATTCTTGAAAAAATATCCCAAAAGCTTGGTCACGTATAAGTTCTATAAAAGAGTTTTGAAAGAAGACTTTCCAAATATTTCTTTTAGAGCACCTAGAAGTGACACCTGCCGAAAATGTGACTCGTTAAATTGCGAAATAAAAGCGCAGGGTGAAAGAAGTCGGGCAGCAACGGTTGAGTTAGAGCTCCATCATCGAAAGGCAGAAGCAGCCATTACGCTTATGGAAATGGACATTGCATCGTCGCAAATGCCAGATAGCGCCACGAGTGTTTTCTCAATAGATTTGGAACAAGTCATGTTTGTACCAAGTTTGACGCATTCCGACATGTTTTACATGAGCCAGCTTTCGTGCTACAACTTGGGCATCAACTTTGGAGATAACAAGCACTCCTACATGTGCAGCTGGCATGAAGGATTGGCAGGAAGAGGCGGTAACGAGATCGCTTCTTGCTTATTACTCGTCCTCAACATGGGCATTACACACAAAAGGAATATTATTATTTGGAGCGACAACTGCACTGCCCAAAATAAAAACAAAATGATTGTGTTTATTTACATGTTTTTGGTGAGTGCTGGGCTCTTTGACACCATTGAACACAGGTACCTCGTCAGTGGTCATAGTTTCCTTCAATGCGACAGGGATTTCGCGTTGATTGAGAAGAGGAAGCGCAGGTGCACTCCGATGATACCCGAGGACTTACACGATGTAATACTCTCAAGTACCCACACAGGCCGATTTGAAATAGTAGATATGTGCCAGAAAAAGTTTTTTGATATACAAGCTGCCGCCGACAAGATGTTAAATCTCAAGCAAGTGAATATCAGCAAAGTTGTACGATTGAAAGTTGACTCCCAACAACCCGGTTTATTGTATACTTCTGAAAGTTTTTCTGAAATATCACCGTGGAAAATAACTCCGATACTCAGAAAAGGAAAAACCATGGCCGATATTAAAAGTATGGAGATTCATCAGCTACCAGACGTAAATAAGGTCGGTGATAACAAAAAGAAGCACCTAATATCAATGATTCCTTATTTACAAGACGAGAAACACAAAGAATTTTACGCGTATTTGACTAGATAGAATATTGGCACTTGACCCGTTTCCCAGAATTTTGTTTTATTTATTTTTTTATTGTCGTATTTTTAACTTTATTGTGTTGTTTGTGTAGTATCGTATCCGGGCGTTGTGAGAAAAATGACTTACACTTTACTTTGTGAATAAAATGTTCTTTATTTTTGAATTATGAAGTTTTTTGACAATTTCCCGAATTGACACTTTTGGCACTTAGTCCCTTTGTTACTTCTACTCCTCAATTGTAGATGTACGTTACTTTTTTTTTATGATACGAATTTTTCTGCACCTTATACTTTTCCCGGTTATATATACCGACGTTTAGTTGGCATTGCTGCCATGCTGATAACGTTTTGGAAATTCCTCGTCTTGGTTCTGCCTTGATTTGCTGTTACTTTTGACCATTGTTCTTTCGAGTTCAATTTTCATCGCTGAGGCAAGCCATTTGTAACGATATTTGGCTTCTGGCTCCTTGTAGTTTTATGGGTAGGCTGGAACTTCATGGACAAGCCGTATACTTCAGTTTTTGTGCAACCTTCAATCCTTCTGGTCACTGCGTGTTTGCTGCCCAGGGTCAAGCTGATGAGGTCGCTTTCCAACTGCAGGCTGTGCCTTCTCCGAGATGGTTCTTTGAACGATATGCTATGGAGGGTCATGGTTTGTTGCTGCAACTCAGGCTTCCTTAAATTACTTGATTGTCATATAGCCTAATGCACTTTGTTTCTTTGCCTAACAAAAATTCGGTATCAATTACCTACGTCACTCAATTATTGTTACGTTCTCCGACTTAACTCTAGTACTTATTATTTATTTACTGTAATGTGTTCAATGCGTCTTGCATCATTGCTTTTATTTGGTTACTTTTGCTTACTGTTCTGATTTACTGTGTTTTACTGATTACTTATTGGCAGATGGTTTTGATAAGATTGTAATAGTTGCGCGGGCAATATGTTGCTTGGTTTTACTGATAAATCGAATATCGGGAGCTCCTTCTAATCGTGATAACATTGTGGACCACTACGTTTTTATTGTGGTTTTATGTACGAGGTTAATTGTCATTAGGTATATTACTACAAACCAGATACAGCTGGGTCCACGAGACGGCAAGGGCGCCAGTGCGCAGAAGACGTGTTTATGCAATTTGTCCAGTGACGTAGCGTGTATGCATAATTTTGTAATAAAACTAAATATTTGAGTAGTGTATGTATCATTTTATGTTTTCCGATTGCTTTTCACCATGTATCAATTGTGTTTGACTGTTTGTTAAATGTAATTCCAATTTGTCAATATTGACAGGTGTTGACGAAAGGGAAAGTCATTTGAGATAAAGTGAAATACAACTGATACATGATGAAAAGTAATCGGAAAACCCTGTAATTAACTAAGTATTTGTGTCACTTTCATTATCACTGTCACTTAAGTCACTAAATTGGTAATCACTGTCATTTTCTTCTCTCACATATATGATTAACTCTTCAGTATGTATGTCCAAAAACATTTAGTAAGTACTAAACATCAAAACATGCGAATAAATTAAATATTGGTATCTACCAATTGATAAGAAATAGCAGAAACACTACGCCACTGCGTTTGATATTTTACAGATTTGTGTCTACCCGCTGTTGATTGGCATGCGCCAGCCACTCGTCTTCCGTCGTGGATCCAGCTGTACGTGGCTGTTGAATATTTGTTGTACTTTCATCACACTATAATATTTCTATTACTTATGTTTGATTAAATTTTAATTACTTAGTTTTACCATTACTAGTACTATATCTATAAGCCAAATGGATACCTAGTGCATACTTAATTCATATTCTTATTTGGGTATTTCGCCATATTGTCTTGAATAAATAAGTTATTGTTTGGTACTATCCGATGTCGTTTATTTTCCGTGCGTGTTTGCGATTTCTTTCAGCCTGTTTTATTGTAGCAACCGTGCTCCATGTGATTTTACTTCTAATTTGGTAAGTTGACTTCTTGACATTTTCGACCAGATGTAGTGACAAACCATACTTGGTGACTTAGCAATTTATTAGCACTGCGGTAGAGGTGTCTCAATTTCGAATGGTCTAGCATGGTCCTTGGGAAAAGTATTCACAGTAGGTGATGTTTAGTTGTGTGAAACTGACCTGAGAGAATGTCAGGTATATACTTTTAAATTAGATTATAATTTTTGACGTTTGACAAGTATTTTTAGCTATAAGCGTATTTGTCAAACCTCAAAAATTATAACCTAATTTAAAATTATATACCTGGCAATTATTGGTCAGGTTAGTTTCACACAACTAAACATGACCTACTGGAGATACTTTTCCCCGAAGACCATGGGAAACTGCAAGATCTATACTATACTAAAGTGTTTTTCCACGATCGGGCGTAGAATTCAGTTTTTAGGTTACAAGTATTGTGGCAGAAATATCCATTGGGATTAAAAGTGACACTTTAATCCCTCAAAATAACGCCTAAAATAGGTCATTTATTCCCAGGAGTGCAAAAATTACATGCTGTATACTGTAATACTGATACTCAAATCTACATAAAAAGTAAAAACATTAGTACCTATACTTCAAAAATTGCAAATTGAGAAGCTCGTATAGAATATTTTGAAATCCATTCATTTATAACAGGTTTAAGGTCTAGAGATTTAGATATGAAAGCAGACTGTAGAAGTGTTGTAATACCAGCTAAAGAAAAATGCTTCACCTCTCCGGCATGACGTCGCCACAGGTAGGTCGACCGTCAGTTAAATCGCATAGGCGCAGAGTGTTTATAGTGCTCCTGTTTAATTAATTTTACCACAATAATCAAAGTAGTAGTTGTAGAATTACTTATAATATTCGCTATCCTTTCCCGGCTGTAATATTGACCCTCAATAAAATAAACCAAATAGCCTTCTCCTACAAAAAAAAAAAAAATGTAAAACCACAAAATTTCGTTATAAACATTGAAAATTATTCTTCAAAATTCCCAAGTAATTTATTGAATATAACATAAATAGTACTAAATTTACTACCGCATTATGTAGACGCAAGTCCCCACAGCTTAAATTTTTTATTAAACTGTAATTATCTTCTACCGCTGTATCCAAACATTTATTATTACAAGAAGTATCTACCCTATCGACGTTTGTAAAGTTATTGCCTTCACACCCACTTATTCATATAACCAAAATATCTATCTACAGACACTTGAACAAATATGGTACATAATTACAACACTAAATTTACCTACTTTATTCACCGGCAAGGGTTTTGAAGCCCAACAACTGTCCATTACGGTGATAATGCAATGATCTGTAACGGTAATTTGCCTGTTTATTTGTGCAAAACTGGCGGTAAATAACAAACACGCACAGCACCAAACACTAACAAAGGCACTAAGTGACTTGTCTATTAAAAAAAGCTCAACTACAATTACAATCAATAATTTAAACCAACGTGCAGCTATAAGCATGTTTACGTCGCGGACATTAACTACCTATTTTAGCCTACATCATAATCCCGTGACGTCAGAGAGCTGAGGCCCTGTTTTTAGCTGGTAGTGAACGCTGTCAGTTATTTATTTTGTCTGTTCTCGCCCGAGGTCCGGTGTGCTGCTCGTATTGTTTCGTGTGTTGCTCGAGCTCGCAAGCAACACAACTGATGCCGGGCCTGTTTGCAGGGTCAAATTTATACTGGGAAACATCCAGATGGTGATAGCCAAGTCAAAATTGGTGAACGTACGGTACTAGATTTGGTTCCTTCATATAAAAACTCCGAAAGGAATGTAAAAACAGATCATTTTTTACGAGTTTAGCATTGACTAATAATTCGTGGAATATGACTCTGGTAGGAACTGTTAGAAAAAATAAAAAAGAGTTGCCGTCTAATTTTGCATTCAAAAATAAGCTACTTTATGCTCATATGTGTCCAAGAAAAACAAGGCAGCTACTCTTCTATCTTCGATGCATACGACGCGACGGATGAAATTGCGGAAAGTACTAAGGCTAAACCAGAAATTATAAAATATTAGAATGCAACCAAAGGAGGTGTCGACACAATGGATAAGATGCTGAGTGAGTATACCGTAAAACGAAGAACATGATTGATATTGCTGCTTTGAGGGCATACATAATATAGTGTCAGCCAAAAAGTTGGCGTAATACGAGAAAAAAATTAATTTTTGATTTTTCAAAAAAACGTTTTTACCGTTATTAATTTGTGTTTGTCTAAAAACCTATTTAGCCCCTATGATCTATACCGAGTGATTTTTAATTATTTAGAAAATGGAGTTTTTCGAAATTGTCAAAATCCAAAAAGTGCTATTTTTCGGAAATTAAGCAAGATTTCAATGAGCTTTTTTTAGAGTGTGTTATCTTTACCTAACTGAACAATATCAAGGCTAGCAAACACCAAACTTAAACTAAAAATTTATTTTTCAATTTTTTGAATATTTTTCAAAATTTCACATACCAAGACCTAATATTAAAATTCATATTTTTTATGCGAAGACTATAGATTTATAATTGGAAAACATAATATTAATTACTTTTTATTAATTTCATTTTTGTTTGCTCACATGTTATTCGTCAATTTATTTTTAATAATTTGTTAACTGTCACTTTTGCCAAACTTATTTATAAAATGTAGACAAACAATGAATATGCAGATATGTATTTGTTGCTGGGGGCAGCTCACAATAACGCCACAGCTGCAGGAAGGCTTTATGTTGAACAATATCCAGGAAGGGTGTCTTCTTCTTCAAGTAAATGTTTGTAGGCGTTTGGAGCAACGTTTGAGGGAAACCGGCAACTTGTTGCCAGTGGGTGCTCAACTTACAGACAGAGGTCGGCCAAGAAATGTAAGAACACCTGAAATGGAGGAAGCGGTAATCGACATGTTGGTAGCGGATGCAGCAAGAAACACCAGAAGCATTGCTCAAGAACTAGGAATGCATTCGAGTTTGGTTGGGAGCATTCTCCAAGATGAAGGATACCATCCATATCATTATACGAAAGTTCAGGCCTTCTTACCGGGAGATTTCGAAAGGCAAGTAAATTTTTGCAGCTGGCTACTCCAACAAATTGAAATTGATGAGCACTTTACTTCTCGAGTTATGTGGACGGACGAAGCTAATTTTAGTAGAAATGGAATTTTCAATCAGCACAACACCAACACAGATTTAGTGTTAATATGTGGGCTGGTATAATAGGACACCGTTTAATTGGACCAATTATTGTACAGCACCGTCTTGCCGGAGCAGGTTTTTTACAATTTCTACAAAATGACCTTCAAAACATCATTGATGTTACTCCTTTGGTAATATTGAATAACATGTGGTTTCAATTAGAGGGTGCTCTAGCACACCACGCAGCACCCGTTCAGGCCTGGTTCGACGAAGAGTATCCCAACAGGTGGATAGGCCGAGCTGGACCTGTTCAATGGCCCCCAAGGTCGCCGGACTTAAATCCACTCGACTTTTTCTTCTGGGGACATGTGAAGTCTGCAGTTTACGGGACTCCAGTTCAAGACCAAGCACATCTTGTAAATCATATACAAGCTGCTGCCCAAACAGTCAACATCAACATGTTACAGAGAGTTCAGGCTAACATTGTCAGGCGAGCTCAAATATGTCTCGATGTCCAAGGGCGAAATTTTGAATACCTCTTTTAACTTTATTTTTATTTTTTATTAGTTAATTATTTCAGTTTAATAAAAATACGGGTTTTGTAAATAGAAATTTATTTGTTTAATTTAAATACACGTGATTAACTGTACTATAATGTGCTTTATTGTATCTAGACTGCCTTAAGAAAATGTAGCAATTCATCCAAGACCTGATTTAGACATCACAGCACTCTTATTATTCGTATTAATTGAGAAATTGTTGCAGTAGCAATGTTGCCAGATTTATTTTTATTAATTTCGAAATATTTCGAAAAATACGGCCCAGGGATTTTTTTTCCATATTTTTCCAGGGTTCATTAGGCATCCCCAAGTAACGCACCGTCGAGTTAATCCGTCATTTTTTGGACACCCTGTATAACGCGTTCATAACTTTTTAATGCAAGCCAGTTCTGCGCTCGACATGTCGAAAGTGGGGTCAGAAAACGATGAATGGGACGAGTTTGAAAATGTTGTTGCATGCATCATCGATGCGGAATTTAAAAAATCTGGTGTGATACACTCACACAACTTCCTTTTACAGTGATCTTATAATTAGTCAAAAATTTCATTTTTAATTTTTAACCATTTGTTAAAAATTTTCAAAAATTACAAATTCTACAAAAACGGTACAAAATCGAGAGTTAGTTGAAGAGACAAATTTTCTCTAGAATTTTAAAATGAATTCAAAAATGTAATAATATACCGGGTGTTTTATTTAAAATAGAAGTTAATAAAAAAAATAGAAAACAAAACAAAAGAAACCCACTTTAGAAGTATTCAACTGGAAAATCACCTATCTCACATCAATACACATTAAAAATGTAAGAAAAATGTAAAGTTTAAAAAAAATCGTTAGAGCCGTTTTTGAAAAAATCGAAAAAAACTGAAAAATCACAAGAGTAAACACCTACTTCCGGTTATGCGATTTTCTTCAAAAGCTTGCTGTCTCATCTACATAGTACACAAAACTTATACATGAAGTTTCAATGCCATACCTCTTTTCGTTTTTGAGATATTCTGTTCACAGACACACAGACAGACAGACAGACCAATGAAAAAAAAATGTTTTTAGGGATCAGGGGACTCTAAAACGTGAAGATCTGTTGAAAACTCAATTTCGAATTTTTGGGGTGAATCCAATACTTCCTTTATAGTAGTAAAAGGAAGTAAAAATAAGAAATTTAAATGCAAGAAAAAACATTTGCTATTTATACCTATAAGTTATACAGGGTGATTCAAATTAAGTGCGCACCATTGCTATCTTTGTTATTATTAATTTTACAAAGTAGGTTAAATTAGCAAACTAGTAGTGTTTTTGGCGCTGATTAATATGCAATTAATAAAAAAACAATCGAATAACGAGTTTGCGACAAAATTTTAAACTTTTAGTTTTTTATGGAACACCCTGTATATTTTCAAAAACTTGAAATAAAAATGAATTTGTGATAAGTCTTAATACACTATTGTCTTAAAATGAATATTAACGAAGTTAAGGAAAATTTTAGTTTACCTATATCAACAATACACCGTACTTACAAAAAATTCATAGTAGGCTGCTACTAAAAACAAAAACAATAACGTAAACATCAGAACTTTCAAAATCAATTTGTCGTACGTTTGGTTGTCGAAAGTAATTAGTGTTGTTTATTTATTTCAATTAAAAACTTAAAACAAGCCTGCAATGAAGTTTTACAGTAGAATAATGTATGTATTTATCTATAAACTGAAACTTGCGATAACTTCTTTAGTATTCATTTTAAGGCAATAGCGTATTAAGACTTTTATATCACAAATTCATTTTTATTTCAAGTTTTTGAAAAATATACAGGGTGTTTCATTTAAAAACATATTTTTTAAAATTTTGTCGCCAACGAGTTATTAGATTGTTTTTTTATTAATTAGCACCGAAAACACTACTAGTTTGCTAATTTAACCTACTTTGTAAAATCAATAATAACAAAGATATCAATGGTGCGCACTTAATTTGAATCACCCTGTATACTTGTTTTCCTATATTCGCAGTATGGGGACAGCAAATGATCATCCAACTCCCATGAACATCAAATATAGGTTGCGGTGGTGCAGTCTTGGTACTGTGCATCCGGATATCTTTGAAAATGATGGTTGCATATCGCAGGAATTTTTCAATGCTCGTTTTACAGACTGCAAACTAAAAACAAAAATACAAGTTCTTCAACGGGCATGGAAATCTGCGTTGGTATTGTTTGTTGCGCAGTTTTTCTTCCCGCCGGCAGGTGGTTCCCTAAAGAAAACCTCACCTGGTCATTGTGACGTCCAGTGCAGTGTGAACGTGGTGCGTAATAAGGTAAGCCAATTCAACATAAATAAGAAAGGTATGCCTATTCAACTGCAATCTGCTTCATTATTTAAGGTTACAACAAATACCTACTCACATACAGTTCGGAGTCAAAAACTTTACCTACATTTATATAGGTTATTTGGCAGCATGCTGTGCTTTATGTGTAATGGTTCGTGTAATTCCTTAAATCTTATCGTTAGTCACTTTAAACGGTTTCATGTGTTGAATAGTAATGATATTTACAGATGTGAGAATGATTCAAACGCAACTTGGGTGATATCAGTAAGCCGTGTGAGAATTACGTATTTGGATTCGACGAGAGCCTGAATAAGATTGCACAAAGAGAAAATCGAAGTGAATACAAGGTACTTGACATCTGTTTTCCTGGGACATAACGACAGCGGAGAATTTGTTGAGGGTGTTCAAACAGGAGATAGATGGATACGATCTCAAAAAGGTTTGAGAAGTATCTATGGATGGCCCAAATGTCAGCTTGAAATTTTTGCGACTCTTCAAGGAAGCCATCAAATCAGAGGATACTGCCCTGGAACTTTTTGACATCGGCTCATGTGGTATTCATACATTGAATTGCCCGTTCAAAGCAGGAATGCGCGGTACCCGGTGATTTCCCATCGATTTCTTAAGGGCCTTATACAACCTTTTCAAAGACGTCCCGTTCAGACGAAGTGATTATACCGAAATCACCGACAAAGCTCAATTTCCACTAAAATTCTGCGCAATAAAGTGGTTGGAGAACACAAAAGTAGCTGCACGTGCCCAAGAAATAGAACCATTTCTTCGCGAGTATCAAACAGATTCTCCGATGGCAGAATTTCTGTTTAATTCCTTGACTATTTTGCTCAATGATATTCTGGAGAGACTAGTGATATCTGAAATAATTAAGACCACACCTATTACCAAAGTTAACCGAACAAAAAAGGAAAATCTACAGAGAGCTCAAGATTGTGATTTAGGATACGCTACGAGAGACGCCCTTCGGCAGTGCACCATCAAAGATATCGAGATGCTACAATTTCGAAAAGAATGCATGACGATCGCCATTGAAGTATCGACTTACCAAGGCACTGCCATGGTTAAATCCTGCTGTTATTTCGTCTGCCGATGGAGCTATAACACCCTTAAAATCTGCTTTGGAATTTCCCGTCAAGAGTAATCGTCCGACAGGTCACGCAGCGGACAAAGTCGAAAAAGAATTCAAAACTTTATCCCAGAAAGAAGTATTGAAAGATATGCTGAAGAATTATGGTCGTACGGAAGAAAGACTGGATCATTTTTGAATGAGAATTCTGAAAAATGATAACGACGGCAATGATTACTTGAAAACCTTCGTTCATTTTATCTCATGGAAATGCCAGCTTAGAAAGAGGGTTTGCAGTTAATAATCTTGAGTAGCACAACGACATGTCTACGATGCCATTTCTGCAGCTGGTGGGACACGCAATGTTCCACTCACTACAGCACTCATCCATGCTGCGCGAAATGCTCACGCTAGGTACACTGAAGCTCTGAAGCAGAGGCCAAAGGAAGATAAGGCTCAACATAATCTAAATGAACAAAAGAACGAAAAGAACTATCAGCGAAAAAGGTGAAAGTTCTTAAAGAACCTGACGAAAAGAAAGCTGAACTAGAACAAATTAATAACAAGGTGATGTCGCTTCATTAACCACAACGGGTTTTCGAAGCAAATACTTTAACATTCGCGTTCATTCAAACGTAACTTCATGCGGTCCTCTGTGGGTACATTTCGAATCTAGAGTTGCAACAGCGAAAACTATTACAACTTCGTATGTAACAACCACCATAATGTTGAGGCAATATTTAGAAACACCCTATTTATCAAGGTCACAAAATCTCTTCGAATTTTGGACAACACATAAAAACATATTTCGAGAACTACGAACTACATCTAAAATATTTGTGCATTCCGGCCACATCCGTCCGATCTGAAAGTGCTTTTTCTAAAATGGGTCACTATATTCCCAAAACGAGATAGCCTGATAGGGACATTGTTTGTATAGATTTAGTTGGCCTTGAGCTTTTCAAATTGCTACCCGTTTTATCAACTGATTGTCAATTGTGCCGTGGCTGAGCCATGCTTCCTTTTCTGCGCATGTCACTTGTTACGCGCGTCGTTTTTCACGTTGCACGTATGTTTGTATAAACACAGTGTGACCATGTGATTGCTGGCCGCCATGAGATTTCCAACGTCAAAATAAAGCTTGTGTGGGAAACAATGGTGATATGGGAAAAATGATTGTAAATCTATGCATTTTTGAAACGGTGTAAGTAACATTTGGTAACAAACAATCGCTAAAAGTCAAAATAAAAGTTGACAACTACGATATTAAATATGAATGTATTATAGTAGTATGACATGATAACGTGCTGGTGTGGGCTATTTTAAATTTTCTGAAGTAGACTACCATTTTGATATTGTTCACTTTCTGTAAGCGGCCGTCTAAAAATATATGTATCTTGCATTAATATAATTTGTTTGTTTTTAATATCAGTCTGAGACATGTTTAAGAGAACTTTTTTATTTTAAAATTCGCTTCTGGACATCACTCCGTCTAATATTAAACACGCTGCATATACTTAACCATACTAATAAATATATTCCATTGATTCCCAGGCACCACTGATACAAACGAGGCGGAATATGCAGATGTAGAAGCAGCCGAAGAGGAAGCAGCAGATGAACAGCTGCAATCTGATCCTGACAGAAGCAACATGGCTGTGTGCATGATATGCCAAACGACACCGCCAACAACGCTAGTGCTGCCATTTCGGCACTTTGGGTTGTGCGACGAATGCTGGACAACCAGCCAAAGGCTAAACGATACTCCGGCAAGGCCGGAAGACGTTGCTTATGATAACGTGGTGGACCATTCTATATGCCCAAGAGACAGGATTCCAATTGAGCAATACGTTAAAGTGGTGACCACATAAACTGTAAATCATCATCATATTCTTCTTTTTAGCCATTATTCGTCCACTCCTGGGCATAGGCCTTTCGCAAAATCTTCCATTCACGTCTATCCGGGGCCTTCTGATGCCAACTGTTACCGGCCATTTATTTTATGTCATCCAGCCATCGTAGTTTTCGTCTGCCTCTGCTTCTTATTCTTTCCCTTAGTCGCCAATGTGCAATTTTTGTCGCTCAGCGTTCATCTCTTTTCATTACGACAAGCCCAGCCCAATTGCCATTGTAGTTCAGCTACATAAGTACATTAAAGATAACTATTCATCAACCAACTGTTTCGCTGTATCGGTGTATCCTCCTCCAGGTTAAGTACTTCCACCATTGGCTTCACCGCTGAGCTACGCTAGAGGTCGTGTTATACCATTAATAAAATATGTATAGTCTGTCTGATTTTCACATGATTCAGAGCAGGCTGTCAAAATGTTTTTCTTTTAATAATAGTTGCCAACCAAACTTGACATTTCCCCAAAGTTTGAGGTTATTTTTTTGCCACTGCATAATTTGACACTGGCCTCTCGCAGTCACATTATTCGAAATGTTAACATTAAATTTTGAAGAACTGTCAAGTTTGGTTTCTAACTAAATTTTTACACTGCTAAAAAAGATTTCTCACAGCAGGCTCTGAATCATGTGAAAATCAGACAGACTATACATATCCATTACAGTTGCGGGTAAATATTGTATAGTATATTATATTTTTTTTGTATTAGTGTTAGGTAACATAATATACGTGTCCTGTGTAGAACATATTCGACGTAAATTGGTAGTGGGTTCTTTAAATGTAAATATTATGGAATGTAGTATATAAACAATTCATTGAAGATCTAATATGTAATAAGTTTTTCTTATTAATACAAATGTATTAACAAGAATATCAGATATATTGTATCTCATAAATTTTGGTCCTTTGTAATGTCATTTTAATTTTATTTCGCTTCGATAAATTTTTGTAGTACGGCCCTGTGGCCCCGAGATTATAATTAAATTTATTCCGGCAGGCATTGGAATGCCGCGACGTGCATATTCCTTTGGTAAGCAATTCTTTAAAATACTCTATAGCTGATCGCTTGTACAAGGCCAAGTGGCTTTCTTTCTTCGAAACTAGATTACAAAACAATACCTTAGCTTCTCGGGTTACGGCCCCCAAGCTCGCTGGAAACTTTTAAAATGTTCTGGATTTTTCCTTTACCAAATACATACGCAACAACTTGAGATCATTGTGGAATTTTCCTTTGTGAGCTGTGCCTTGTGCACGGTTGCGGTGACGTAATTCGCTGTCGGTTCCTTCTTGTTTGGTCGGGGTTTCCCCCGAGTTCTTTGCAAGATTTCTTTTTAGTGATGCAATAATGGGACAGAAAATTTAGCTGGTAATGGTGGAAGTGAGATGGATTCATTCCGACGCGGGGGGCCGTTATCAAGCCCCGTGCATTCAGAATTAATTGTCACCCAGCTCCCGAGTACAACAGACGTGAATGAATTGGGACCGCCGGTCGCCGCAAAACCGATCGGCGGGGCTCGTCGACGAACTTAAAGTTTCGCGTTTGGTTTTTTTGTGACGGAATTATTGGTGCTTTTTTGACGATTTGGGCGGGCCGAATTATGAAGGAAGTTTACAGAAAGTTTTGGGGCGCAGTGTGACCGACGTAATAATTTCCGGGGCGAAGTGTTTATTTTCGTTTTGGCGTTTTTGCTCACCTGCTTGTGGGAAAAACATTTTGCTTTATTGCACATCCAAAGAAGGCACCTCTCGATTAAGTCTCGTAAGACCTCGCACCTAGTGAGAAGAATTGCATCTGCAAATCCTGTTAGCGTCGTGCAACTCGTAACGCTGCCCTTTTGACATCTCCTGTGAGGAACTTCTTTATTTCGGCCGAATTTCGACTTCAACCTTGTGGGTGCTGCCCTCGTCGCCGCTAAGCCTCATCAGGTCCGGCTCTGTCACCTGCCATCCCCTAAACAGTATGTGATCTGGCTGAAGGTAAATGTAAAATGTGTACTTTCCTTTATTAAATGTAACACTCGAGTGCCGCGAATTTCTATAGTGTGCGCCGCATTTTATGGAACTTTTGCGCTTGCGAATTCACATCGCCTCATTATTTGCGTATGTTGGGGGAATTACCCCTGTTATGTTTTTGGTATGCAATAACTTGTGTATTGTAATTTAGTGGGTAAGATAACTTCTTTTGCTGGGATCCCGATAACTTTTCAGTTAGGGTGTAACATTATTTATGGCCGACTTGTGGCTTTGGTTGTGTGTGTTGGATTATTAACTATTAATATTGTCAGAATCAGTTTATTTATTTGATGTAATTCTGAAATCTGGGGTCCTCAACCCGTACTGGCGAAGGTCGAGTGTAGTCAAATGTGAAACTAGAACATGTGCTTTTACTGAACAAGCCTGAAGAATATCGGCTTGAGTGAATTATCAAATCTTTCAGAAAGGTGGCCATAAGGTAAGTCTTTTGAGGCCACTTTGTGTGTACATGCCGACTTAGAGGGAGCCTAGCAGACGGCGAAGAGGCGGCTTGCATCGAACCCGGTGAATTTCTCATAGCTCCGTGACGTTTCTCGTTTTGGATCACGAGAGCTTTTCATCCCCTAAAAACGAGTGGCGCTCTGGGTAATATTTTGAGCAAAAGTATAGGGTAAGTGCCGTCGGTTTTGAGTGAGTTTTCGAACCACCCCTTCCTGATTGAGCTAAGCTGAGGGTAACAGGAACACCTCCATCTGTTCCGACACATTTCAGGATCTGTGTTATTGCGAGAGCCGGCGAACCCTTCACTTCTTTTTTTTTCGATTTTGTCTTTTAGAGCGACCCATGTCGATTGAGTTAAATAATCCTGTAACACCTTATAATGGTTTTTTCTCGTTCATAGAAATTTTGCTATGCGCTAGAGGAGAAATAGTATTAGCGCATTTAAAAATAAATATGCTATTGTCCGCGATTTGTCTGTCCTTCCGTCTGTGGCTCCATCATATTTTCTGTGATGCCTCTATCGATCTGATTCCTTCGGGAGCTGATAGCTTACAGTCCTGAGACTTGTACCAAGGAGGAGATTTGTATGAGCTTGCTCCTCCGGTGTAACAGTTGTCACACATTTTAATCTGCATTTATAACTTGGTTCACCACTTTGAACAGGAAATTGTGGTCTTCCAACTGGCAGGTTAGAATATAATCCTGTTTTTATAAAAACGACACAGGCTGGAGCAAAAACGTGTACCCATTCTAAATAGCTTACACCCAACCGTGATGATAATAAATAGTCGGTGTCCAGTAAGATTATTTCAAAAGCTAATGTTAAAAAGAAGAGAAAACTATAATATCAAAACGGACAGATTGTTTATAACAGTGAATCATAACTGGAAAAAAGAAAAAAAATTGCTGGTACAAAAATATGCCAGTTGGTATTCACGAAATCAGCAAGTGGACTAAAAAATCTGCAGAACTGGTAGGCTTAGATCTCCAAAATAAGGCGATAACTGCCGTTTCACATTTAGCCAAAGCCGGAATAACAGAACAAGAGCTAATTAAAATAACAGGAAATGCAAACCGTAACTCAATTAAACCTTATCTACAACTCGATCAGCAACATCATGAAAACATCACCAACTAAATGAGAAACTGAAAAAAAAGTACTCCTAAAACCAGTAGTACTTAAATCGGAGTTCCCAGCACAGAAAATAATACACAGAGTAAAAGCGTTGTTTACATTAATAGTCAAATTTATTGTAAAAATATGTATTTACATTTAAAAATAAGTCAAAGGCCGGCATAGTCCAAGCTCTACAGTTACAACTAACTTTTCCAGGATTCCTGATATTGTAATTAACTTTTTCCCACTGCTTCAATACAGAGTACTGTTTCCGTTGGTGATGCAGGAAGTAATGGCACAACAGATATGCGTGTTTTGCGTTTGCTATCATATACCATGGAATTGTGAGCAGATAGAGTTAATAGCACTTGATTGGATATATGTCTTACTTAAATTAGCCATTCCGATTAGCAACCATATTATGTCTTACGTTACAGCTTCTGTTAGAGAATGTGTCTTATTTGATGCCGGAACATCAACAGTTATTCTTGACCTTTTTGGTTCAGCACCGTTTGGAAATAATAAGGACAGTGGGTAGTTTCTGGAAATGCTTTAGAAATGTAAGCACGCTGGGCCATAAATACCGCCACTACCTTAATTATCTTTTATGGCACCTAAACATTTTGTAAGTTTGCTATTTGTTTTGTATAATCGATTTCCTTTAATTTGATAACCAACATCATCATATTTAATTTTTTTAATGAAAAAAATTAAAGTCCGCCATGTTGAATTGAATGACGGTTAATTATCACTTTCTTTTATTAGATTATAACTTGCAGTATACGAGCGAAGTATAACATGAAAATAAACATTCTGGTTTTTAAAACATACCTATTTTATTTTAAAATAATAACTTATCCCCAAATAGCCCCTTTGCTCATCCTAGTCGCGGGTCTCAACATAAGGAACAAAATTGGACCACCCTAATACTATTGAACGAAGTATTGAACGAAGCAGGCATATCACACAACTAACGTAAAGCTAGATTTCCTGTCACCAGGTTACATGTTAAAAATTCATAAATACTGCTTCTGTAAATTTAAAATTTGAAATCTGGTCACATGTTTTGTGATCTACATGTGCCTTTTTGGTTCTTTACCACAAGTTGTTAGGTAAGATCTTAACTAATTACATTGTACAAACATCGCTTCTTATCTGTAACCTCTCTTTAGGTCTTGAAAATGGTAAAAATAAATTATCCAAACTGTCGACCTTAGCATCAGGTGGTTTCATTTCAACAAACCATTAATAGCTCTTGAAATCGTTGCCCAAGTACTGAGATTGGTGTTGGCTATAACCCCTTTCCCAGTCAAAATTTCCTCGCCTTGTGTAGTAACCACCGAGCTGTGAAAAGGACTTTGTTATAGGAATAGGATGCATTTCTACCAAATGATCTACAGGGAGTATGGACATGAAGCAGTCACCCACATGAAAATGTGGCAGAACATCAGCAGGAAGCTGGCAGCCGCACGCAACAGGAGGATTCTCCTACAAAAATGTCTTCAACACCATGTGACACCGGTGCACTTACGAGGCTACATCAAAGCGTCAGAAAACCTCTTCAGCAAGAATCAGAACAACAGGACACTTCGACAAGTGGAGAACAATGAAAAAAGGTTACTAGACAATATATTAAAAATTGAAATTAACGATATTAATGACACAATTAGAATGTTACATAAAAACTTACATATCTCCATGGAGAAGAGTAAGCAATTATTACCTAGAGAAATTGCCAAGTACTTTAATATAAAACAAATTAAATCATATCATTTTCAACTTAATAAAATAAAAATTAATAACGTTAATAAATTAAATAACCTGTAGGCGCCTATTGTAGCCAGTAATAATAATATTACACCTGATAAGTGGTTCAAAAACCCCACCAATGTTATTTTCCCTGAAAATACTAAAAGGTTCCTTTCACTTAGACCGAAATTTGGATTGCCTGTTCGCTTAAATAACAAATCAACCGTTTATAAATATCTTTCCCAAATCGAAGATATTATCAGTACTCTAGACAACAAGGCAAGAAATAATTACCGTTCTTTAGTAGCCTTTCATCTTACAGATTTTCTAAAAAGATAACCCAGATGTATTTATTTTACCTTCAGACAAGGGAAACGTTACTGTAGCCATGCAACGGACTGACTACATTAGTCAAATGCAGGTCCTTCTACAAGACACCCAGGTTTACAAACCTCTTAATAAAGACCCCACTTTGTCAATTGAAACAAAACACAATAAATTAATTAAAGAATTACATAATAATAATTATATAGATACTTCGTCCTACAGACGTTTAATTTGTCATAATTCAGTCTCCCCTAAATTGTACGGCCTTCCTAAAGTTCATAAACCTGACATACCCTGTCCTCCCATTGTGTCATCAACACAATCTCCGGATAAGAACATTTCTAAATATCTAGCAGAAATGCTAGGGAAAGATTTTCCTAGAGTACAATAGCTACCGAATTAAAGATAGTTTCGCTTTCAGCGAAAAGATTAATAATTTCCTTTTACCTCCTAATTTTGAAATCATTTCATTAGATGTGGTCTCACTCTTCACTAATATTCCTTTGGATTTAGTAATACAGGTGGTTGAAAACAATTGGAATCTGATAGATCCACTTACCAGCATACCAAAACCACAATTTATCAATTTACTCAAATTCATTTTTGATTCTACATATTTCTCATTTAATATTTTTTACAAACAAATTTTTGGTTCCCCAATGGGTTCAACCCTTTCACCAATTCTTGCTGAAATCATTGTTAATACCATAATAAAAGAATGTACCCCTAAATTTGTTTTTCAATTTCCCTTTCTTTACCAGTATGTTGATGACATAGTGTGCGCAGTACCGGGTGACGAGGTCGACAATGTGTTGAGTGTCTTTAATAGCTTCAATAAACATATTCAATTCACAGTGGAGCGAGAGAAGGATAGGTCGGTTCCTTTCTTGGATACTTTGGTTATCAGAACCGCATCTAACGTGATCAAACTTGACTGGTACGTCAAATCCACCAGTTCTGGTCGGTATTTGAATTTCCATTCTATACATAACATTCGACACAAACTTAATGTCGTAAGAAGTCTTAAACACAGAATCCTCACGATCTCACACCCAGATTTCCAAAGGACCAACCTTAATAAATTAATTAACATTCATAAATTAAATAATTATCCAATTTCACTATTAAATTCCATTTTATTCTCCAATACGATTAACAGGGCCATTCCTCTTAATAGGTCTGTAAACGGGGAAGACAAACCCCCTATGTACAAAAGTCTCATTTACATTAAAGGGTTATCCCACATAATAAAAAGGGTTTTCCACAAATTCAATCACATAATAATAGCAGATAAGCACCACTATATTATAAAAGATTGTTTCTCCAAATTGAAAGATAAAACTCCAATTATGTTAACCCCAAATGTCATCTAGCAGATAAATTGTAATGGCTGCCAGTCCACCTATATTGAGCCAACTTCACAGAGGTTGAAAGCTAGGATTACCCAACACAAAAGTGATTCCCGTGTAAAACCTAAGGCTTGCGCTTTAGCTAGTCATGTCAACAATACAGGTCATGAGATGGATTTTGATCCGCAATGCTAATACTAAAGTACATTCACAACCAAGAGTCAGCAGCGTAAACAAATGCACAGCGCGTGCTCGCCTCGTGCCATGTAGATGCCGGACGAAAAATGCACCCCGATTAGTAAATCAGCCGTAAAACATTTGGTTTGGCGAGGCGGCATTTCCGACAGGTCAGGTCCGGGGTTCGGTATTTTGCTGTTTTAGTTGCACGTTAATGCTCGATGCTTCACTACGTGCTGAATTGCGACAATTTTCTTTGCAAATTCTTGTAGATACTGCTTTTCACAGTGTAAACCGAGAATGTGTGTGTGTTTAAATAATATTTTGGTATTTTAAATAGTAGTTGTGTTTGCTTCCCGGAAGCAAATCGAGATTTTCTGAGTTGTTAAATTGCTGTTTTGGTATTTTTTGGTTTTTTATCCGGACTTGTAGTTTGGATTTCCAATCATTATTATTATGTCGAGTAGCACAGACACAGCTGACGAACGTGTGGAAACGAATTTGTCTCCTCCTAAGAAAAAACCTAAAAAGTCTCATTTTGATGTCAAAACCAAGGAGATAATTCTTAATATGTATAAACATGAGACTCAAGATAGGAAGGGAATATTTAAAGAAGATAAAGTCATATAGAAATGAAAATAGAAAAATATATTATCTCGATGAAACCTGGGTAAATGTTGGACACACCAAATCTAAAATTTGGGTAGATAATTCGGTGTCCTCATCAAGACAGGCTTTCTTAGATGGTATCTCAACTGGCTTAAAAAAATCACCAGGTAAGTTATTTGTAATATTATCACCTAGTATTAAAATAATAACTAATATTTGTAGGGAAAGGGAAGAGATTATAATCTGTCATATCGGAAGTGACGATGGATTTGTTCCTGGCGGATTATGGGCGTTTGAATCAAAAAAGCAGGTGACTACCACGAAGAAATGGATGGAAAGTCATTTGAAAAGTGGTTCGAAAATATTTTAGCTCAACTGGAAGAAAACTGCGTGATAGTTCTGGATAACGCTCCATACCATACCCGAAAGCTCGAAAAAATTCCTACAACAGCAACGAAAAAGAATGACATTCAAGATTGGCTGCAGTCTAAGTATATATCTTTTGACGAAAATTTACTAAAAGTGGAACTTTTAGCTATTGTTAATGTACACAAAAAAAAACAATATCAGAATTATGTGATTGACGAAATGGCAAAAACCCAAAATAAAACAGTTTTACGTCTCCCACCATACCACTGCGAACTTAACCCGATAGAACTAATTTTGGCCGATGTAAAAAATTATGTCGCTGAAAAAAAAAGACATTTAAATTTGCCGACGTCAAAAATATTTTTGATGCCGCAATTAGTAATATTACCCCCGAAAAATGAAAAAACTGTATGCAGCAAGTGCGGGAAAAAGAAATGTGGGAATTGGACAATATAGTGGAAGCGCAAGTTGAACCGTTAATAATAAATTTCGACAGTGATACATCTTCTGATGAGGATGAGTTTATATAAAATATTTTTGTTAATATTTTAAAAATATTTTAGAAAGTTAATTATAGTACGAAATAATGGGATTCCTTAGTGGGGTCCTGGCAATAGTACTGTTCACGTGTCTGCTTCGTGTATTTGTTTGCGTTTGGTGTCTCTTGGTTGTGAATACACTTTAGTATTTTTCAACAAAGAGTTACGTTTCATAACATCATATTTAGTGCGATAGGAAACGAATTTGACAATAATGGCTTGCGGAATCAGTTCTTGTTTTCGGCCGGTTCGATGCATCCTATCGATATCTGATAAATTTTAAGAACTTTATGTTCTGTGTTCTCTTGAACACTTGTTTGAGATACCCCAAAAATGCGGATATTATTCCTTCGACTGTATTGTTCTACATTATCTATACGTGCGTCGACCTCCCACACTTTTTGTTCTACAGATTGTATAATAATTTTTAATTGAGCTAACGATCCATTCAGTTCATTATACCTATTTGATAAGTCATAAAATTTAACATTCATATTGTTGATAATGGCCTGTGTTTGCTCTTGAGATTTTCCTTAGTTCCTCGTAAGTGTTGTCTTCTTTTTCGATTTCCTCCGGATCCTTTTGCGCAGTACCTGTGCCACGAGTTGTCGGCATGGTTGGTCCTTGCACGAAATACAGCCAATTTTCTTTAACGACCTTCAAAACACTAGATTATCCACTTTGATCAAGTAAGTTTCGACTTGTGGGTTAACTGAATGCAGTCTAAAGTCACAGTAAACAGTTTTTAGATTGATACAATCACTATTTTCCCCACAACAATAACAAATTTGAGGAGCGAGCACGCCCCAGGTCTACTCCGCGCGCCTTCTCATAAACTGTTTATAGTAATGAAAGTTAATATAAGGAAGGGACATACGACATCTCCAATATAAGAGCGCGGAACTATTGTTTATATTATAGTTTTTCGATTGTTGTTACAGGCCTATATGTATTTCTTTAAAATAAATTTTTAAGACAACCCCGCCGTTTGTTTCTCTTTCCCTTCGATGTACCTATTTAAATGTTTAGTAGATTCAGTCACCCTTAAGATTTTGGTGGTACTATATCGTTTGGGTGTGCAATCTTCAGTCTGTGTCGTCATATTTAATAAACCTTTTCCCGCTGCTGATCATGTAAGTCTGTGATACAGCCTTAGTAATAAAACGTGTAAGTCGGTGATTATATTTGTTTGCTGATTTTTCTTGACAACGGAACTTAATACTATTATTAAGTTCCTAGGATAATAAAATTAGCAAAGCAAGATGCAAATTTAGACGTTTTGTTTCTAAATTGCAAGTGTTTATGTGACATGTGACACTCATAGGTAACACGACTCACGAAAATTAATCCTGGTGACAGGTGACAAACCAAACGATTTTTTCAAAAATCTAGGAAAATTTTGATAAGCAGCGGAAAAAATTTATTATAATAACGCGGAATGTACCGCCTATTAACATTTTCGGCAGGCAACAAGCCGCGACTTCGTCTTGGCTTGTACTTGCCTACCTCAAATGTTAATAGGTTCTTACATTCCTTGTGACGTAAATAGCTATTAAGGTCGGTTGTCATTGCGCGAAAGTCACTCGCGCAACTGTTTCGCGAAACTAGTCTCGCCTCATATATACCGCTGATTCACCCAGAAACGTTTTTCGCGAGTATGATTCGGGGTGAGCCACTCGACAGTCGGTTTTTAGAAGCGCATCAAAGAGGCTCGCTTGTCACGTTTCGCTCAAAGTGAACAAGGTTTTTCTAGTTGCGCACTAAAATGGACCAAGAGGAAAGCATCCGTCTTATTGAATTTTATAAAACATATCAGTTCCTGTGGAATGCTAAAGAAAAAGCATATCACAGCCGCAATAAGAGGGAGGATGCGTGGAGGGCTATGAGCATCAAAATGAATCGCCCTGTAGCCACTCTAAAGGCCAAAATGAAAACTCTAATGGGCTCCTACAGGAGCGAAAAATCCAGGGAGAAGAAAAGTAGGATCACTGGATCAGGTATGTGGACTTTTATAATTTTTGAAATAAATAGACTGAAGTAATTTCATATTATTTATTGTAATTAATAAACAGATCTCTCTATTTTTCTAATTTGAAAATAATTTTCTACAGGTAGTGAAGATATATATGAATCAAAATGGTTTGCCTACAAGTATTTTGATTTCCTGTCTGACAAAGACGAACCAAGAGAAACGGTGGATACTGAAAGCGAGGTAAGTGGCTTCTTAATAGTTGTCTTGCCACGGTAAAGGGTCATTCAAAACAAAATGGTTAGCTAAATGTAAACGAATGTTTTTGGGACGTTCGGATGTTCTTCGTGGGATATTACGAATAGGCATTAAAGATGTCATTGGTTGGTCATTTCGCCATTTGCCACTTCTAATTTCTCCATCTCTTTCAGAGTCGAAAATGCCGGGTGGTGTATAAATTTCTCGCGAAGGGCGTTTGCGTAAAAAGTTATGTAAATATATAGTTGTCAATGTAATTTTTGTTGCTATTTCTGGTCCCAATAGCATAGGTTTTCTCAATACACGAAATACAGAACTCAATATTCCAAACGCATTCTCAACGACGCGGCGAGCTCTAGAATGACGATAATTGAAGACACGTTCAGGTGTACCTGTTTCTGGATTTCCATCGAATGGTCTCATTGTGTACTCATTCAAAGCGAACGCTTTGTCCCCCAATATCATATATGGTATTTCTATGGAATATGGAATTTGCAAGACTTTTGGATCTGGAATAGTTAATGTACGGTTCTCCAATTTGTTGTACAGCGTTGTATTTTTGAATACACCACCATCCGATATTCTGCCTTGACAACCTATATCGACGTAAATAAAATTGTAGTTTGCGTCAACTAATGCAAAGAGCACAATGCTAAAAAAATTTTTGTAGTTGTAGTATTCGGTGCCTGAATTAACGGGTGCTTGTAAGACGATATGCTTTCCATCCATAGCCCCGACGGCGTGAGGAAAGTTCCATTTACGTTCGAATTCGGTGGCAATCTGAAGCCACTCTTCTGTAGTAGAGGGTAGCTGTAACAATAATTAATACATAAATAAAGAAAAAATAGTAAAAATATAGAATAAGTTTGTTGTAATGTCTTTATCGAATTGTGTATTGTGTAATTTCTTGTTTTCTTAATTGATTATTCTGTTGTAGGTGTTATTACAACCAGATACAAAAGTTTCTGTAGAATTATCGCAGCCAAGTACTTCTTCAGCCAGCACCTCCCTTAATATATCCACAACTCAATCTGTAAATGACAATGTGACCACGCCAAGTATAAAAAGAAGGAAAACTGGGGCCAAACAAAAGACATCAAATGAACAAAATTCAGATGCGGTACTAATTAGTGAAGCGCTTCAAATATTACAGTCATCGACGACCAACTCAAATGACCCCTACTTCGCATATGCTATACACTTGGCCAATGAGTTAAAAAAATATGATCAGCATACACTAGCTCATGTCAAACGAGCGTTTGCTAACATATTATTCGAGGCAGATATGGGTACACTTTCTGCCACTACATCAAACTATGGATCAAGAGCATCGAGTGAGTATATGCCTCAGACATCATGCAGTACCCCAAGCTCTCTTCAAAGTGCCAGTTTACATGGGGCACACGGGGCCTTAACCACTGTACAGTTGGAGTCTGGCTCAAACTCGCTAGTAGACAACGCTTTGCCTTCTTCCGGGAATTACGAGGAAGAGGTGCTTGATCAACATTCATCGGAAGACATTGATGTTTCACCGTTCTTTATAAATATTTAATTTAAAGATTTAATGAATTTTTAGTATTGTTTGTTTACCTTTTCTTGATTACTTTTTTTTGTAAATAAACAATAATAATAATAATAATAACAATAATAATTTAAATCTTACCTTTACATATTCCTTCAATGAGTGAATTAATGCATCACACACTTCTGGAATAATTCTTGATATAGTACTCTTTGCTATTCTGAACAGGTATTGTAAACTGGTGTACGAATCACCTGTGGCGAGGAATCTTAGCGTAACCGCCAACCGTTCTCTTGAAGTTACTGCTTCTCTCATATTAGTATCCATTCTTCTTATTATGGGGTCAACCTGTGACAAGAGATATTCAAAGTCTTCTGAAGTCATCCGGGTAAAGTTTCTAATAGTATCATCAATGTGTTCTACTACTATATCTCTCAGAAGCTGGTTCCCATATTGCAATCGCCGACGAAATAATTCTTTGGTCCACCACCGGCGTCGTGGTCTTCGTTTTTTTATTTTATTTTTAACATGAAGTATCGTCAGGATAGCAAACGCTGATGCTGCAGACGGTGTACATATGAACGACATACTTTCTCGCGCAAACTGATGGCTCACCTTGTTTCGTCTTTATGTAGCGAAACGTTTCGCTTCGTGGAGATGGTCAACCCGAGGCAGCCGTTTCGCGAATAATTCTCGCGAAAACGTTGCGCGAGTGACTTTCGCGCAATGACAACCCACCTTTAGTCTATCTCTAACTAGAAATATTTCAGCACCAACTATTCAAATATAAGACCTGGATAAAAAATCTCTCATTTGGAAGTACTTTGTGGAAAGTGACGATAACAAGTTTGTAAATTGTCCGTTATGTAAAAACTGTTTAAATGTTTAGGCAATACCACAAATCTGAACAACCATATTAAACGACTGCATCCGTGGAATATAAATCAGCGACCCAATCTCCTGCTAAAATTGAACAAGAACAAGAGGATGACCCCAGACCAAGTACTTCAAGTTCAATTAGTATGTTACATGAAAAACAAAAAGTTTCATCCTATATTTCACAGCGCGCTGCACAACAATTACAACAACCATCATAGTAGGCGCAAGAAGTGCAACAACAACAAATATCAGACCCACCATTAAAACGTCAACGGCAATTAAAATTATTTGGCGAACATACCAAAACCTCATTATCAGACAGTGAAAAAAAAGAACTGGATACCTACATAGTAGGTATGATAGTTACTGATTTTCCACCTTTAGTTTTTGTTGAAAATACGGAAGTTAAAACCGTCCTAAATACAATTTATTAATCATGTTAGTATCAGAACCGATATTTGGACTTCACATAGCAACAAATCGTATGCGACAGTTACTTGCCATTGTATTTATTAACACAAATTATTTTCTCGTGTTTTGGCTACTGAAGAATTAATTGAAACGCACACATGCAAAACTCTCGCAACTGCAATTTCTAATATTTTTGGTGCATGAGGAATAAACAATGAAGTCATAACACTTGTTACGGACAACGGCGCTAATATTAAAAATGTAGTAAATGAACATTTAAAGAAATATCACCATCCTTGCGTGCGCACACCCTAAATATAAGTGTAAATGAAAGTATAAACAAAACAGGACAGTTAAAAGAAATTTTAACATTTCGAAATTTGGTAGGTTATTTTAAACACAGGGTTCTTGCTGCTAATAAATTACGCGCAATTCAGAAACAGATTAACCTCCCCATCCTCAAAGTAAAACAGAACATACCGACCCGCTGTGATTCTTACGTTAACCATGATACAAACTACTTGTTGAATTAAAATCGTCATTGGCTGTTACATTATCAGATTTACCAAAAGCTCCTGAATGTTTAGATGCCTCAGAATGTGATATTATTTCTCTCTCTGGCGAAAACTACACAACAATTAGCATAGTTTGTAAGATGGTTAACATTTCGGATTTTTAGTAGAGCTTTAAGGACCAATTACAAAAATAATTTAGTAAAAACGACTTAACAGAAATTTTAACGGAAACCAAAGATGTCAGATATGCCATTGCAGTACAAAATAATTTTCAATCAATTCTAAATAAAGGAAGAAAGACATAATAGAGACATTATAGAAAACTTTTTCAAACATTTTTCATCTTTTAAAATTTTAAGACTACATCTTAACAGATGTTAACTTATTTGTTTGTAATGTAAACAACTGAAGAAGACACTTTGAATGTCGAAATATATTGTTCAACTGTACAATTCTAATTTCGTTGAGGTCAAGAGAATGTCAACACTACTAGCTGCTTTTACCTTGATACTTTGAAAATAAAATCTGGCCAGCTACTATAAATTATTGTAATTACCATAGTTATTGCTCTTACAAGGGGACTTCAATATATTTTAAGAAATTATGCCCCGAATACAGAAACTTGAAATCAACTCAAAAAATTATTGACAGCTGTGATGATAGCACGACGGTTGGGTCCTCTTGAGAGCAATAAAATACTAGCTAAAACCACATTTTTAGATCCTAGGTTGAAAAAGCTGGCTTTCGGTTTGCATGATAATGCAGGAATGCACAAAAATGGTTATCAGAAGAGCTAACCCTAATATTAGCTGAAGAGAGAATCAGCCATGGTGGTTGAAGATATCACCAATCCGACAGATAATTAAACGTAAGTTCATTCGGTTCTCTGAGGGTCATTTCGAATCTAGAGTTGCAACAGCGAGAACTATTACAACTCTGTCTGTAACAACCACCATAATGTTGAGGCAATGTTTAGAAACACCCTATTTATCAAGGTCACAAAATCCCTTCGAATTTTGGACAACACATAAACACATCTTTCGAGAACTTTACGAACTACATGTAAAATATTTGTGCATTCCGGCCACATCCGTCCCATCTGAACGTGTTTTTTCTAAAATTGGTCACTATATTCCCACCACGAGATAGCCTGATAGGGACATTGTTTGTACTTATAGATTTAGTTGGCCTTGAGCTTTTCAAATGGTTACCCGTTTTATCAACTGACTGTCAATTATGACGTGGCTGAGTTATGCTTCCTTTTCTGCGCATGTCACTTGACACGCGTGTCTTCACGTCGCACGTATGTTTGTATAAACACAGTGTGGCCATGTGATTGTTGACCACCATACGTTTTCCAACAATATGACAAAAATAATTGTTTGTTTGTTTGTTAATGGACAAGGTCTAGGCATGCAGAGTACCAGGTACCTTAGTCCTAAATCTGTGCATTTTTCGAACGGTGTAGGTGAATTAACGGTGTTGAAAATTACGGATCTCCCGAATACCATAGAAAATATGATTACCATATGGCCATACAATATAAATTGTTACTTGCGTCGTCCTCTACAAGTGAAGCACTTTTGACAAGTAATAAAATGACAATGTCTTATTTTGACACAAGGAACTTTTTGTAACTAAATATTGTCTATACTGCTAAAAATAACAACCGCTAAGCAATACAAAATGGACGATGGAAAATGGAGGAGCTAAAAGTCACGAAACTGTCGTATGCAGATGATTTGGTACTGATAGCTAGCAATGAAAGAGCAGTAAATGAAAACCTAAGAACATATAATAGCAGCTTGGAAACCCTGGACATGAAAATAAACGTTAAAATGTCAAAAACAATGGTGATTAGCAAAAATGAAAAGAAACATCTAATACATCTAGGAAACACAGTATCAGAAGAAGTTAGTAAGTTTAAATATTTGGGAACAAAAGTTTCTCAAGATGACAAATGGGAGGAGGTATGTTCTTAAAAGAATTATCGACGTGATTAAAGTAATTGGAAAGTACGGCTTTAATTATCAGTAGTTAGATCCCTAGTGCATTCTGTATATTCGAGTATTTCTCGAGAACGCGAAGCGTTCGAGAAGAATTTGTATGGCTACACACACAGATAGGACGGTAATAATAGTTTAAAGTTGAACGTCCAGGTTGTTATCCAGTCAATAGCGTCTGGTGTTGCATTGAGAATATCCTCTCTAGTGCCAGTGAAGGCTCTTCGTCTGCATTCGAATGCGATGTGTTGAACCGTTTGTCTCTCTACACCGCAGTCGCACTCTGGTGTTGTAATTAAGCCCCACTTGTGATTGGAGTCTGCACACCTTCCATGGTTTGTTCGGATTCTGTTAAGCGCAGCCTAGGTTTGGCGTGGCAGGTTGGATCCGTGGGGTGGCTGTCTTGTGTTCAGGAGGGGTTGCCATTCGTGTGGAGCAAGCGAGTTCCTCTCGTTTTCCCATGATATCTCCCAGTTATAGGCAGTTTCTAGGAGAACATTCGCGGTTTTTACAGCTGGTAGTCTAGATTTGAGACGGTGGAACTGAATGCTGTTGATATCATCGTGTATTAGTCCAGTCATTGAAGGTTTTCCGCTCCGAATTCTTTTAACCTTGACCGATTGACGTGAAATTTGGTGAGTGGTTAGGGGATGGCTCAAAGAGCAAAATGACATAGCGTCGATGTGCGCTTTTACCCTGAGAGTCGATACCACCCCTTCTCGGGGGTGAAAATTGTTCACTTAAAATAACCCCGGAAATGGATAGAGGGTCAAATTCTAAGTAAAAAATGTTCTATATAGTTTTTTCGATAGATCGATATTTTTCGAGCTATTCGCGATGGAAAACTTAAATTTTTCGTGATAAAAATGTATGTTTTTGGACGGTTTTTCGCGAATAAGTCGAAAACTTCGCGTTCTATCAAATAAGTTGTAATAACAAAAAATGAAGCTCAGAAAACAGGAAAGAGATTGGTTTTTTTATGAATGCTCTAGGTCCAAAATAAAAGAAGTTATGGCTCGTTGAAGAAGATTTTTTTTTGCAACAACTTGGTTCGAAGTAATCAACGTTAATTAACGAAAAACCGATGCATTTTTCGGGAAAAACGTATAGAACATTTTTTGTGGTGATTGAAAAGACCTTTAAAATGAGCACCGTTAAAAGTCGATTGCATTATAACTAAGCGAGTTACGATGCAAAAACGGTGGGCCACTCAAATTTTTGAGAAAAAAAAATGAGCGATAAAACCCCAGCCATTCCACTAGAATTGATATTGACCATTATCCCATTACAAATTACTTTATTTTAGTATTACTTATGTAATCCAAAAGTTTGGGCGGGTTAGAATGCGTATTTTTCGAAAAAAATATGATGAAAGTGGAAAACGTATTTTTCAAATTTCTTAAAAAAATACCTTATTTTGAAAATACCTAAAACTAAAGAAAAAAACGTAAAAAATAATATAGTACAAAAATGTGGATTTTTTCTTAACGAACATTTTAGGTTGTTTTTTATTTCTGTAGGAAAAAAAATAACGGAGATATAAATGTTAGAAGTTTGCATTATAGTGCGCGGACCACCCCTCCCGAGCCCTTCAACCCTTTACTTTTTGAATATGCAAAGTCTGAGCATGTCAAAAATATTTTGGATTGCATGAGTGATACTAAAATAAAGTAATTTGTAAAGGGATAATGGTCAATATCAATTTTGGTGGAATGGCTGGGGTTTTAGCTCTCATTTTTTTTCAAAAATTCGAGTGACCCACCGTTTTTGCATCGTAACTCGCTTAGTTATAATGCAATCGACTTTTAACAGTGCTCATTTTAAAGGTCTTTTCAATCACTACAAAAAATGTTCTATACGTTTTTCCCGAAAAATGCATCGGTTTTTCGTTAATTAACGTTGATTACTTCAAACCAAGTTGTTGCAAAAAAAAATCTTCTTCAACGAGCCATAACTTCTTTTATTTTGGACCTAGACCATTCACAAAAAAACCAATCTCTTTCCTGTTTTCTGAGCTTCATTTTTTGTTATTACAACTTATTTGATAGAACGCGAAGTTTTCGACTTATTCGCGAAAAACCGTCCAAAAACATACATTTTTATCAGGAAAAATTTAAGTTTTCCATCGCGAATAGCTCGAAAAATATCGATCTATCGAAAAAACTATATAGAACATTTTTTACTTAGAATTTGACCCTCTATCCATTTCCGGGGTTATTTTAAGCGAACAATTTCCACCCCCAAGAAGGGATGGTATCCACTCTCAGGGTAAAAGCGCACATCGACGCTATGTCACTTTTGCTCTTTGAGCCATCCCCTAACCACTCACCAAATTTCACGTCAATCGGTCAAGGTTCAAAGAATTCTGAGGTAATAGCATATTTTTACCTTCAACGACTGGACTATATTGGGAGATCAGAATTACCTTGGATGATTGGCATTTTGAGGGAAACGCAAATTTCAAGGATATTTATTGGAATTTATTTAATGACCTGAATAAAAACGCATATCCATTGTTTATTAAAGCAGATTCTCTGGAAGTCCTTAATAATATGTTCGAGAAGAGTGCTCTCAGGCTTTTGGTATTCATGTGGGACATGTGTGAATACCCATTGAATAACTTTATAATTGAATACGGTTCTAAGCCAGCAGAATCTATTGCTGTATTAAAGAAAGGCTGCTACAATCCCAATGAATTTGTTATTTTAGGGGAAATAGAATGAGAGAATGTTTGAATTGTTTTTTTTTTTAATTTTTTTTTTTTGAAAATTTTGCTTTAGGGGAAATAGAATTAGAGAATCTCCTGATAGGGACATTGTTTGTACTTATAGATTTAGTTGGCCTTGAGCTTTTCAAATGGTTACCCGTTTTATCAACTGACTGTCAATTATGACGTGGCTGAGCTATGCTTCCTTTTCTGCGCATGTCACTTGCCACGCGTGTCTTCACGTCGCACGTATGTTTGTATAAACTCAGTGTGGCCATGTGATTGTTGACCACCATGAGTTTTCCAACAATATGACAAAAATAATTGTTTGTTTGTTTGTTAATGGACAAGGTCTAGGCATGCAGGGTACCAGGTACCTTAGACACCGACTGCTTTGGTCATATGGTCAAAGTCCTAAATCTGTGCATTTATCGAACGGTGTAGGTTACATTTGGTAACACACAATTGCGAAAGTCAAAATAACATTTGACAATTTATTTGCTGAAGTGAATTAACGCTGTTGAAAATTTCGGATCTCCCGAATACTATAGAAAATATGATTATCATATGGCCATACAATATAAATTGTTACTTGCGTCGTCTTCTACAAGTGAAGCAGTTTTGACAAGTAATAAAATGACAATGTCTTATTTTGACACTAGGAACTTTTTGTAACTAAATATTGTGTACACTGCTAAAAATAACAACCGCTAAGCAATACAAAATGGACAATGGAAAATGGAGGAGATAAAAGTCACGAAACTGACGTATACAGATGATTTGGTACTGATAGTTAGCAATGAAAGAGCAGTCAATGAAAACCTAAGAACATATAATAGCAGCTTGGAAACCCTGAACATGAAAATAAACGTTAAGTCAAAAACAATGGTGATTAGCAAAAACGAAAAGAAAGATCTAATACATCTAGGAAACACAGTATTAGAAGAAGTTAGTAAGTTTAAATATTTGGGAACAAGAGTTTCTCTAGTTGACAAATGGGAGGAGAGGTATGTTCTTAAAAGAATTATCGACGTGATTGAAGTAATTGGAAAATTCAGCTTGAATTATCAATAGTTATATCCCTAGTGCATTCTGTATATTCGAGCATTTTTATTTATTTAGAGTATGGCTACACACACAGATAGGATACTAAAGGTAATTATAGTTTAAAGTTGAACGTCCAGGTTGTTTGTCGAGTCAATAGCGTCTGGTGTAGCATTGAGAATATCCTCTCTAGTGCCAGTGAAGGCTCTTCGTCTGCATTCGAATGCGATGTGATGCACCGTTTGTCTCTCTACACCGCAATCGCACTCTGGTGTTGGAATTAAGCCCCACTTGTGATTGGAGTGTGCACACCTTCCATGGTTTGTTCGGATTCTGTTAAGCGCAGCCTAGGTTTGGCGTGGCAGGTTGAATCCGTGGGGTGGCTGTCTTGTATCCAGGAGGGATGCATTCGTGTAGAGCAAGCGAGTTCCTCTCGTTTTCCCATGATATCTCCCAGTTATATGCAGTTTTTAAGAGACTATTCGCGGTTTTTACAGCTGGTAGTCTAGATTTGAGACGGTGGAACTGAGTGCTGTTGATATCATTGGTATTGGGAGATCAGAATTAACTTGCATGATTGGCATTTTGAGGGAAACGCAAATTTCTATTTACTGGAATTTATTTAATGACCTGAATAAAAACGCATATCCATTGTTTATTAAAGCAGCTTCTCTGAAAGTCTTAATAATCTGTTCGAGAAGAGTGATCTCAGGCTTTTGGGATTCATGTGGGGACGTGTGAATACCCACTGATGAACTTTACAATTGAATACCGTTCTAAGCCAGCAGAATCTATTGCTGTATTAAAGAAAGGCTGCTACAATCCCATGAATTTGTTGCTTTAGGAGAAATAGAATGAGAGAATGTTTGAATTGTTTTTTTTAATATATATATTTTTTTTGGGAAAATTTTGCTTTAGAGGAGATAGAATTAGAGAATCCCCTGATAGGGACATTATTTGTACTTATAGATTTAGTTGGCCTTGAGCTTTTCAAATGGTTACCCGTTTTATCAACTGACTGTCAATTATGACGTGGCTGAGCTATGCTTCCTTTTCTGCGCATGTCACTTGCCACGCGTGTCTTCACGTCGCACGTATGTTTGTATAAACAGTGTGGCCATGTGATTGTTGACCCCATGAGTTTTTCAGCAATATGACAAAAATAATTGTTTGTTTGTTAATGGACAAGGTTTAGGCATGCAGAGTACCAGGTACCTTAGACACCGACTGCTTTGGTCATATGGCCAACGTCCTAAATCTGTGCATTTTTCGAACGGTGTAGGTTACATTTGGTAACACACAATTGCGAAAGTCAAAATAAAATTTGACAATTTATTTGCTGAAGTGAATTAACGCTGTTGAAAATTTTGAATCTCCGGAATACCATAGAAAATATGATTATCATATGGCCATACAATGTAAATTGTTACTTGCGTCGTCTTCTACAAGTGAAGCACTTTTGACAAGTAATAAAATAACAATGTCTTATTTTGACACTAGGAACTTTTTGTAACTAAATATTGTGTACACTGCTAAAAATAACAACCGCTAAGCAATACAAAATGGACAATGAAAAATGGAGGGAGGAGCTAAAAGTCACGAAACTGTCGTATGCAGATGATTTGTACTGATAGCTAGCAATGAAAGAGCAGTAAATGAAAACCTAAGAACATATAATAGCAGCTTGGAAACCTGGACATGAAAATAAACGTTAAAATGTCAAAAACAATGGTGATTAGCAAAAATGAAAAGAAACATCTAATACATCTAGGAACACAGTATTCGAAGAAGTTAGTAAGTTTAAATATTTGGGAACAAAAGATTCTCAAGATGACAAATGGGAGGAGAGGTATGTTCTTAAAAGAATTATCGACGTGAAAAGTAATTGGAAAATGCGGCTTTAATTATCAGTAGTTATATCCCTAGTGCATTCTGAATATTCCAGTATTTCTCGAAAACGCGAAGCGTTCGAGAGGAATTGTTATTTATTTAGCGTATGGCTACACACACAAATAGGATACTAAAGGTAATTATAGTTTAAAGTTGAACGTCCAGGTTGTTTATCCAGTCAATAGCGTCTGGTGTAGCATTGAGAATATCCTCTCTAGTGCCAGTGAAGGCTCTTCGTCTGCATTCGAATGCGATGTGTTGAACCGTTTGTCTCTCTACACCGCAGTCGCACTCTGGTGTTGGAATTAAGCCCCACTTTTGATTGGAGTCTGCACACCTTCCATGGTTTGTTCGGATTCTGTTAAGCGAAGCCTAGTTTGGCGTGGCAAGTTGGATCCGTGGGGTGGCTGTCTTGGGTCCAGGAGGGGTTGCCATTCGTGTGGAGCAAGCGAGTTCCTCTCGTTTTCCCATATCTCCCAGTTATAGGCAGTTTCTAGGAGAATATTCGCGGTTTTTACAGCTGGTAGTCTAGATTTGAGACGGTGGAACTGAGTGCTGTTAATATCTTCGTGTATTGGGAGATCAGAATTACCTTGGATGATTGGCATTTTGAGGGA
Organism: Agriotes lineatus; assembly: GCA_940337035.1. Classification (NCBI taxonomy): domain Eukaryota; kingdom Metazoa; phylum Arthropoda; class Insecta; order Coleoptera; family Elateridae; genus Agriotes; species Agriotes lineatus. The sequence continues at coordinate 187,232 of CALNHX010001459.1, forward strand.
AACGCAAATTTCAAGGATATTTATTGGAATTTATTTAATGACCTGAATAAAAACGCATATCCATTGTTTATTAAAGCAGCTTCTCTGGAAGTCCTTAATAATCTGTTCGAGAAGAGTGATCTCAGGCTTTTGGGATTCATGTGGGACATGTGTGAATATCCATTGATGAACTTTATAATTGAATACGATTCTAAGCCAGCAGAATCTATTGCTGTATTAAAGAAAGGCTGCTACAATCCCATGAATTTGTTGCTTTAGGAGAAATAGAATGAGAGAATGTTTGAATTGTTTTTTTTAATATATATATTTTTTTTGGGAAAATTTTGCTTTAGGGGAAATAGAATTAGAGGTTTGACATTTTTTTTGAATATTTTTTTTTATTTTATAGTGTGCTATTTATTTTAATCAGTTTCACAGCTATAAGAAGCCAGTTTATTTAAAAGTTTTCAGAGGAATTCTCGAATTATATAGAAATCACGAGCGGAATATTGCAACTATTCCCGGAAGAAATGTCATCCTTTGTATACCATATTATTCCTTTTTAAAGAGTTTTCAGTTTTCTTTCTGAAATTTCTTGTATATTCGCTGTATTCACTATCATTTATTCAAATTTTGAAAATTGACTTATGGCATTGGTTTATATTACATGAGGGGAATAGTCGTGGTTATAGAAATGAAGCTGCGTATTTTTTAGATAATTCTGAATTAGCCATTAGACCATGGAATTTTTTTGGAGTTACTCGTACTCCTGCAAAAATATGACGCGGTTTTAAGCATACGCCTTGAAAAATTAAATAGATTATTTTGGCTATCAAAACGTTAATGCAAAAATCGGTAAGCAAAGAAATCAACGAAGCTGGAATGTTTTCAGTGCAAATGGATACAACTCAAAATAATTCTATTCGAGATCAATGCGCTATCGTAATTCGCTACGTTAAAAATTCAGAAATTAAAAAACGTCTTATAGATGTGATTGAATGCGATTCATCCACTGGCCAAAATCTTTGCGAATTATTCAAACAAGTTCTTCTGGCGAAAAAAGTGTATTGGTAATGCGACAGATGGTGCTGCGAACATGGAAGGTCTAGAGTCCCTGTAATACAGGATCTCTAGGAAGGTCTATATAATGGCTTCACTGCGTGAAAATCATACCAACGAGTGAACATTTGGAGACAATCTAATGGGAAAATATGCCAACAACGTATCGGTGGAGAGAATTTTTGGAAAGTTCAATGATAGTAAAGATTCGCTATATATTTCTTTAATTGAAGGTCTTCTGGAAATGGAGAACCACAATCATTTTGCAGCTGAAGCTCGTTCTAAAGCGAGAAATCTTAAAGAAAATTTACTAAAATTTGTACAGCAGCCAAATATATCTAACAATTTTCGAGACATCCACTCCTCTATCGAAATATCTACAAAATGACGAAGAAGAAAATCATGTCGTTCTCGAGATATTTTGAAAACGTAAAATCTTTGGTTGAAAAATTTGTAAACGATATGAATTCTATTTTCGAAACAAAAGACCTAGATTCCACCGTGGAAAACGAACTACCTGTTAAACGAATTAGAAAACGAAAACGAAACAACGACGAAGCACCCTTCACATCTGATGACGGCGAAGCTCTGTTATTGTTAAAAAATGAATAGAAAAATTACGCTGTTACAAGTGTGAATCAACGTTTTAATGAAAGCATGTACCAATCATACGCGTTTTTGGATCAAAGAAATTTTGCTGAGATCAATTGAGACCAGCCCGTGCTATCCCCACTCCCAGATTCTACGTTAGCAAGGAATAGAATCCCTTTACTATTCAGAAGTTTACCGATAGGTGGCGCGAGCATTCCGCTTCAAGCATAGATATATTAAACAAGATACAGCCATGCGGCGACAAAGTTCAAAATGACGTACATTTTATTGCTGTCACTCTCAGTGCTTGAATGACGTATAGCGCTATCCTTTAGAGAGGTACCTTTGCTTGCATAGAAAAAATTTGTTGGTGGCACTGTAAGTCTATGTCAAATTCGAGGTTAGCAGGTTAGGTTTTGCGTCAGTTTGTGTCAAAACTGACGCAAAACCTAACCTGCTAACCTCAAATTTGACATAGACTTACAGTGCCACCAACACATTTTTCAAAATAGAATTTTTTACTGTTCCACTTTTTTCTGCAAGCAATGGTACTTTGATGCGATATTGAGAGAAATTCGAACAAAATACACCCACCCATGGAAGGATAAATCTTCATAAAAATGACTATAAGAAATGGAATACAGTATACAAGTCCTGATTTTGATTATAAATATTAATTGAGCTTTTTATTATTTCAATAAACTACGTGAATTACGAGTTTGGCGTAATTTGAAATTTGAATGACACTTCAAAACAAAGCACTAGAAATTCGTGCGACTTACGGCTAACTAGTAAAAGGAAAAAACAAATACATTACATGCGTGGCAGAATGAAATGGAGAGATGTACCGAATTCTATGATACGTTTTCTAAGCACGAACATACGTTTACCGAGCATGGCTGTATCTTGTTTAATATATCTATGGCTTCAAGGCTTCACTGCGAATACATTCTTATGCGATGAATCACCAGCTTGATTCTTTCAACGTGCTTTGAAGTTTTATTTACAAGTAAATATACTCTGCCTGTTACGAATCCGAGCGAGTTTGCAGTTGCTGTTAGTCAGGCGCGTAGGAGCGTTTTCTAGACTGCGGGGGCCATTCTATTTTCAATAAAGACTTATAGTTCTAAGTTGATCCATTAAGACGAGCTATAATATTTCTGATTTCCTGATTATCAATTTTTAGTTTAATACTATAATAGTATATTGTAGTCACTGGTTACTAATAGGTGCTATTTTATTTAAAAAAACACTGTACCTTAAAAAAATAATTAAACAATGAACAATGTTTATTATCTGATTTTCACATAAGCAAAGAATACACATGAATAAGCAAACTTAAATGAATATAGAAACGAGTTTACAAAAAATAAAGATTAAAAACAATAAAACACCAATACAAAAATAAGTTCAATTAAGAAACTATCATTTAGAAACCTGTACCACAAACAGAAATTCTATTTGGTAAAGCACTTATTAAATCGTTTACAAATTCGTCTAGACTCTAGAATCTAGATCTACATGTTCTACCTCCTCTATATGAGTATTTAATACACATACCGGGTGACAATGAGAACAGGGCCATGCTTTTATCTTCTTCATTTATGAATCGATTTAGATAAAATTTTAAATGAGGATACTAGATAATTTCCGATTGACCGATAAATATAGTCAAAATGGCCGACTTCCGGTTTCACCGGAAATGATACCAACTTTGATTTTTTAAATGGATCACCCTGTATATTTTATGTTTTTCGGAATCTACAAGTCAAATTACATAAACTAGTCTCACCAAATTATCATTTTTTCAAACAAAAATTTTTTTGTCAACTTTTATTTTTTACGTTTTTACATTTTGTATTTGAGGTGATAAAAAGTTGTTCCTTCGCTGTATAAAGGTGCACAATTCTGGGCAGTCCCTGAATCGTAATTTAATCAGTTCCTGGAAATTGCTCTTTACGTCAGAATATGATCTGATTGCAATTCTTTGTTTTGCAAGGTATCTAACAACGAACTAAAAAATTTTTTGAGAGCATTTCGTGCTATATTTTGGCCCTGGTGGAAAGCTGTATTTAATTGTGAAATAATAGACGTTTTTCCAAATTGAAACAATTTTAGAGTAGCTGCTTAGTGAATACTACTACTTTCGTGCATTACGAACCTTTCTATGCCTTTCTTCTAATTACTGAATCCAGATTTTACGAAACTAGTCTCATGCGAAAAAGTAATCAGATTCAGCATACTAGCTTTAGCACAGGGATGACAAACAACTTTTAATATACCAGAATAATAATGGATCCACAGAAATGTTTGAAACCATTCGTAATTAAATTTACGTTCTCTATTTGTAATAAATTGGCTAGGCATGTCTCCAGGTTGAAGAGGTTTATCAGGCAACTTGCTTAAATCTACAAAAGCTGTAGAACCTTTTAGTTCTACGCCACTGGATTTTTCACTTTGGCAAGTAGACTGAGTAGACTGCATACTACTCGTATTCTGGCAAGCACTTGCAGACTTGCACTACTCGTACTTGCTTCAGAATCATCGTTTACTAAAATAATTAAGTTAGTTTTAACTACAGAAAGACAGAATTCCCCAATAAGGTTTACCTTTCCTCATAATTGATTTCTTTTAAGCTACAAATAATGCACTAGTCACCAGTATACTAATGAACTAAGATAAAGCCGGTATCTTTCTTTATTAGACAGGTACAGACTACAGACCTGAGCACACACGCGAATGAAGCAGATCGAGGAGAGGTGACAAAACTTTATATTGCACTCGAGTGACATGCATATTATCACTATTCGACCAAGTAACTATTATTTTAAGCAGGTAGACATAACACGTGTTAATGTTCCACATAATAAATCCATAAATGTATTTTATTAGATCCGCGCTAATCGGTTGTTCAAAAAGGCGGTTAAAATCTTAATAGTAGACATCTTTTGGAAACAAACCTTGCAGTTGCACGGCCAATTAGTCCAGTCAAATTGTAATTCGAGGTGGAAAGTTCTGGTGTAATTGGTTTTAGTGGCTTACTTTATGATTTTGGGGTGCTGAACACAAATCTGAAGTTGTCCAACAAAATTTGTTTCCAGAAATATGAGAAATCATAAAAAAACCACTAAAAATCACAGTTTTTTTTATTTTTGGCTTATAACTTGCAAAGTAAGCTTTCTACGCAAAAGATGATCCTATATTAAAATAAAGACGAGAAAATTTCCTACAATTCATGTTTGTATCAATTTTTGTACGACATATGGTTTTCGCGCTAAGAGGCGTTGAAAAACTGCCGAAAATCAGTAGATTTTGGAAAATAGCAAAAAACACATTTTTTACAGCCTTTCCGTTCATAACACTAAAACTAAGCATTTCTCTGTAAATATTATCCTATACTTCGAAAGAGCAGATAAAATTCTGTACAATTTAGGTGTAAATAATTTTTTCGGACCTTCAATAGTTATGAGAAAAGCAATTACGAATTCATGAAGTAGTCAGTCGCCTCCTTATTGAAGGCATATACTTAAATGCATCATTATACGTCTGCGCAGATATGTAAAACGTTAACGTTAGGTTATATAGGTACAACAAACAGCGATTCATGGTTGATTAATATGAAAACTGTGTAATGTTGATTAATATAATAAAATAGGTAGGTGACGTATTAAGCTAGCGGACTATCTTGTGACCTTCAGCTCCCCCTCTTTCTGCTGATAAGAGATTTGAACAGATATTGCTGCTGATTGTTAGTAACATGATAACTGTTTAAAAAATCTGTACATTGGTAGCACCAAGGTTGATGTGAAAAAAAGGGTTGGCCTTTATGCTAAAGAAATTTGGAGTCAGAGTGCTATGGAGAACATTTTTACTTTTATGGAAAACATTGATGAGGAATGTCAGTTTTAATTAGACCAGTTAATAGGCTCAGACAGAGGGTGAATACATTCCCGACTGGAAAACAGTAATGAACCATCTAATGGAGAGATATGAGGAGAATGTGATCGCATTAAACAGAATACGATCGTATGTTTCAAACATACTGGCCATAATATTTTGACAGATGCGTGGTACACCGAAAAACGTCTTCGATTAGTTGAGACAGCGGCTGTTATAATTCTTGAAGAGATAAGATCTGTAGCGTATGTCGTGGATAATTATCCCCCTCCAGATTCTTTCTTGCACGAAAATTAAAGCCTTGCTCCTGAGGTTCTCAACTTTTCTTTGAAATGCTGATACTGAAGAAGAACCGTGAGGACAGTGATAAATGAAAAAAAAAGTTTTAGCCATTTCAGTGTTATTAGCGCTGTCAGACCTAGTTCTTTTGTTTCACCCTTACAAATTGGACTATCAGCTTTTTTTAATAAGAAGTATGGGTCACAAAAACTGATTGATATTGTGTCAGCCTTGGGATTTTGCACCTCTTATTCTGAAGCTGTTAGTTTGGAAGTGTCAGTAATCATGCGACCATCTTTACAAATAGACTCCACAACTTTCCATCAATTCGTTCATGACAACACGAATTTAACACTCGTACACTGGATGGATATAATACCTTTCATGCAATGGGGGGTATACATTTGATAATCTCAAGAAATGCTATTGTTCCAGATCAGGGAATTGTTCGAGTGAAGAAAACACTACCAGCTCAACTAGTTGGTGAGATGGGTACTGTGTCCTTGAACAATTTTGAGAAAGCAGATTCTCCTGGCTTAAAGGATTTCAAAAAGTTTTTTTATTTCATCCGATACTATCACACCCTGTTTGGCGGACCTAATTTGGCTTTACGGCAAGTGGAAAGATGTGCCCAGCATTCCAGGATGGAGTGGTTTCATGGAGCAACCACAAGTAGTCTCCTTTGTGACACAACCTTTGCTGCTTGCCTGCCATTTATCAATGTTCCGCCGAGCGATTACAACAGCATATATACAGCTTTATTCACTTTCGTAGAACAATGAAAATCTATGAATCAGCAAGCATCTGTGAACACTTGTTCGCTTGGGAATGAAGAAGATCCTGAACAATGGGGTTGGAAGAAAACCACAGATGGTCTGGAGCCAGTAACCACGCTACAACCACCAGCACCTCAAGCCGTTTTGAAACTTATTTCTTGCAAATGCAAGAAGACCTGTCAGAAAAACTGTGGATAAAAAAAACCGGCCTCAAGTGCTCCAATATGTGTGTGAATTGCGAAAGTGAGTTGCAATAACATGCCTCTTACTGAAATCGAAGAAGACGGGGATGGGTCACAAGAAAGTCCGCTAGCTCAATACGTCACTTACATAATTATTTTATTATATTGATTAACAATACACAGTTTTCATATTAATCAACCATGGATCGCTGTTTATCTTTTTCTTGCACCGATATAACCTAACGTTAACGTTTTACATATCTGCGCAGACGTATAATGATGCATTTAAGTATATGCCTTCAATAAAAAGGCTTTTCTCATAACTATTGAAGGTCCGAAAAAATTATTTACACATAAATTGTACAGAATTTTATCTGCTATTTCAAAGTATAGGATAATGTTTACAGTGAAATTCTTAATTTTAGTGTTATCAACGGAAAGGGTATTTATTTTCCAAAATCTACTGATTTTTGCCGGTTTTTCAACGCCTCTTTGCGCGGAAACCATAAAATGATACGAACATTAATTGTAGGAAATTTTCTCGTCTTTATTTTAATATAGGATCATCTTTTGCGTAAAAAGCTTACTTTGCAAGTTATAAGCCAAAAACCAAAAAAAAAAACTGGTTTTTTTATGATTTCTCATATTTGCCGAAAAAAATTTGTTGGACAGTTTCAGATTAACACACCCCAAAAAAACATAAAGTAAGTCACTCTAAACAATTACACCAGAACTTTCCACTTTAAGCTCTTTTTGAACACCATTTTACTGGACTAAATACCCGATAAGAAAAGTGTTAGTATAGTAGTCCCCTTTCAATTATATCCGACCACACCGATTACTTTCTGGAATAGTGAAATTTAATATCGTTCACTCGACGGCAATAAAAAGTAAGGTGATTTACAGACGCGGGTTTTAATTACAATTCAAGTTCATATATATATATATGTTCATGTTAGTGGTTGCAAGAAATACGTAAAATTATAAATTATGATGAAACCAGAAAAAGATATTTTTGAGGGGGCCAGGCTCCTCTGAAAATTATTTAGGGGGCCTAACTTGATAATGAGTTTTAGGTAGCACTGTGTCCCTATTCCATCATCAGTATCTAATATGCGCTCAGGTTATAATACTGCACTTCGCTACCTTGATGTATAATATACTATTTATTACATTAATCAACTTCTCACTTATAATGAAAGCATATTTCGTTTAAATTCTTTCTCGACGGCCAGTATAGTTAACATTTTCACTCAATCTGTTTACTAATAAGTTTAGCCTCGATACTTTATGTTCCACAGTGAACATTTCATGAACCGTTCTTCGCACAACTCCAAAATAAAAATCGTCGAGAACGATTTTCTTAGTCTTTCTTGAGTTTATTCTTCTGCGGAGATGTTAAAGAAGTAGTTCCTGGAAGAAGTAAGGACTAAGTATTACCTGTATCCAGTTCTTTAATGATAATGCTGAGAAATAATTATTGTTATTTTTTAAATATTAGCTGCTGTAGCATACTCCTTACGAACTTTCTTTATCAGAGAGGTTGATCTTTCAGTTTTCTGCGGCTGCTAGTTCTGTAGATTGCTTTACCGAAAATATCCACGTTCCAGAAGTCTTCAGTTCATCAAAACACTTTATGAAATTTGCGATTATACTTCTTGTTTCTGAATGCTCAAAAGCTTTCTTGCTTTATAGCTCATTGTAATCCTATGTAAAAAGGAATATAGTATTACATAAATATATAACTGCAACTTAAGGTAGCATTTTAGAAAGGATATAATACTTACGATTTGATGTTAAATAACCAAACCGCCCAAAATTACTGTTTGTCATTCAGTGACACTTCAATAATAATAATAACCTTCATATTTGACAGATGCATTGGGAAGTTTGGAAGACATACGTTTTTCAACATTTTCTATGCTACTATATGGTTTTAAAAATTCAACTAGTACCTACTTAAATCATGCACAATGTTACAATGCCTTAAAAAAACAGTTACATGTACAATTTGCAGATGAACTGTCATTACTTGAAAGCTGATTGACATTAGAATATCTATATATTTAAAACGTGAAGCGTTTTCTTTCGACATCTATTTTGAGACTTCCACCGGGCCGATTTCGATAATTCTTTTTTTAAATGAAAGCCGTCACCGTGTAGATGTGCACAAAAGTCCTAAATTGCAAATAACTGCATAACTTTTAGAGAAAAACCAAAATATTATATCGTGTAAGTGACATGGCTTCAAGCTCCCTAGCAGTGGAACAACTAAACTCTCAAAGTCGGCCCGCGATGTTCTCCTGATTGTTGCAATGGACCACTGGAATTTGTTTGCGGAAAATACGGCCTGCTAAATTATGATAGAAATGTCAAAGTACCTACAAGTAACGCTGAATTTTAAGAAAATTTCAATCTTTCCTTTATAAAAGTAGCGTGTGTGATTGAATCTTCTTCATCGCCCAGATTTAGTACGGTATTTTTTGTTTTTAGTTTGAGTATCTGAATTTTCGTATTTATAGGCTGGTTTGCTGTACCGAAATTCTAATACTTTAATAGTGTGAGGAAGTAATTATGTCTCATAGGTCTTACACGACGGTTAATATGGTCCCTGATGGAAATTGTTTATTTCGCTCTATTTCCTTCCATGTTTATGGGAGCGAAGACAACCATCGGCACATTCGCTTACAAGTTGTTAATAAAAATATAAATAATTGGGAGTCGTATGCTGACTTTATTATTGGAGATCCGTCTTATAGATTGCCTATTCGCGTAGCGAGGGACTATGAAGATTTGATGTCATTAAATGGTGAACATGCAGGACATGTTGAATTGACGTGCATTAGCCGAATATATCCTCATATCTCATTTTGCGTTTATCGAACATCTGATTTAATTAATCCTACTGTGTATGGTAATGGAAACGAAATCTGCCATTTGTTGTTTTCCGGTCCAGCAGATGCAGGACACTACAATGTTATTATGTTATGTTATTTACCGAACCAAATGAAACTGCTGATATTGATGTACTATCACAGCAATATCAAGGTCGTCCCATCAAGTTACGAAAAACCGTGTCTTTGACCCGTAGGCGTGAGTTACACATAAGAAAACTACATTATATTTCTACTCGACATTCTACTCACACATGCTATTCATTTAAAATAGTAAATAGATGTGCTCTGTCAACTAACGATTTGGGTGTTACACTTTTCGCTATCGGTAGTTTATCAACGAAATGCACTCTATGTGCGGCATTACATTTTGAATGTGAAAAAAACATCAAGAAGTTATTTCATTCTTTGCTGTGGTAATGGCAAAATTAGTTTACCTGAAACTAAAATACCTGATCAACTGAAATATCTATACACAAATAAGTGTGCAAGATCAAGTAAGTTTCGAGATAACATTCGTCAATATAATAACGCACTGTCATTTGTTTCTTTTGGTGCTAATGTTAAAGTGCCTCCTGGTTATGGCCCTTATTGCTTTAAAATTTTAGGTGACATATACCATAAAATTGGTTATCCTTATCCAGAATCCAAAGAAAAAAGTGTCTATGCACAATTACATATCTTAGATTTTTCTGAAGCAAAGAAACTTCGACTACAGAGGCCAGAAAATGCATTGTTAAGAAACGACATTCTTGAAGAATTACATCAACTGTTAGTTCAATGTAATCCGTATGCACGTTCATACAAGGTCATGCACGATATATATGGCAAAATAAAGATCAACCCGGGCTAAACCTGATTATGCGATTTTACCATGAACCTACGGAAGATAGTCGTCGTTACAATGATCCAACCGTTTCGGAGGTAGCAGCTGTTTTTGAGTCGTCTGATGGTGCCCCCTTCCCATCGAAACATATCCATTTATCCAAAAAGGGTGGTGTACAAAACATTGATTTCGACAGCATGCACTGTGATCCACTGACGTATGTTTTAATTTGGCCTTATGGTGAGACTGGTTGGCATATAGCTATGGATACTCAAGGTAACAGAAAAACACCTATTAGAAGTAAAGTGACTATGCCGGAGTACATTTGCTATAAAATTGCTGTAAGAGGTGATGTACCTGCGGGTAATTTTAATCCCGTTATAAGTGCAGGTAAATTAACTCAACAATTGTTGATCGATTATTATTGTCGCATTGAAGGAGATCGCTTAAAGTTCATTAGATTTCAACAAAACAAATTAAGAGTGGACAGATATGTAGGACTCGCAGATGCTTTACATACTAAAGCACAAAATGAAAATGTCTGGGTTGGAAAAATGGTAATTTTACCATCATCTTTTACTGGAAGTCCCCGGCATATGATGTAAAACTATCAAGACGCTATGGCTATAGTAAGAAAGTTTGGAAAACCGGATCTATTTATTACTTTCACATGTAATGCGTCTTGGCTTGAAATTACAAGTAATATTCACTCATATGAAACACCAAATAATAGACCTGACGTTATAGCCCGTGTTTTTAATTCAAAAGTGAAGCAATTGTTGACCCTGATTAATAAGAATAAAGTATTCGGCGATGTTAAAACCTTCATTTATACTGTTGAATTTCAAAAGCGAGGATTGCCCCATGTCCGCTTATTAGTCACGCTTGAGGATAATTGTAAATTTCGTGAAGTTGAAGATATTAATAAAGTTGTATCAGCTGAAATTCCTGATCCTAACGATGATGTTAGCCTATTTAATTTAGTTAAAAATCACATGGTACATGGACCTTGCGGAACCTTAAATCCGTCTTGCATTTGCATGGATAATGCGCATTGTAAGAAAGACTTTCCAAAACCATTTTCTGAAGTAACTAAAGAAAATGTTAACGGTTATCCAATCTACATGAGAAGAAATAATGGCCGCACAATTATCAAAACTGTAAATGGAAGAGCCGTTGATGTTGATAATCGTTACATTGTTTCATATAATCCATTTCTTTTAAAATATTTTGGAGCACATATAAATGTTGAGATATGTTCGAGTGTCCATAGTGTCAAATATATTCACTTATAATACCATGAGTAGTCAAAGTTATGTCGACTATTTTTGCGGTGGTGTCACGAATGTCCATTGCGCTTTGGTACGATTAGGGCGCAATGGACATGAGTAGTGATACCACCGCAAAAATAATTTACTTAACTTTGACTAAGAATGGTATTCGAGGGACTATTTAATGAACCAAACTACCTTTTCAAATTAGTTTTCAGTAAATCTAGCAACAAACTAGTCAATTTCTATCGTAACAGAACACTAATATTGACTTTTTCTAATAAAAATCGCATTTGTTAAAAATAGTCACTTGAATACCTTCTAGGAAGATATATCCACTGATATTTTTTTGATTGGTCAAGAAACGTCAGAATTCTGGATTTCCATTGGTCACTTTTTGACAGATGACAGGTGAATTGAATAGTCAGAAATATATTAACAAAGGCCATGGTTGTGCTAATATAGAAGCAGTCCTTAAGGACGATATATTGCATTACGATGAAATAACTTCGTATTTAAATACTAGGTACGTCGGACCAAATGAAGCCGCCCATCGAATATTTGCGTACAATATGCACGAACAGTCTCATACTATAGTACGTTTATCGGTACATTTACCGGATCATCAACAAGTATATTTTAATAACGACCAAGCAGTGGAGGCTTTGCTTCGCTCGGAAATTAAAAATTCGGCTTTAATGGGTTGGTTTGACATTAATAAATGTGCAGAAACTGCAAGTTCGTACATATATCCTGAGACACCTCTGCATTATATTTGGAGTAATAACAAATGGAAAAGAAGACAGCGATATAGCAAAGTCATTGGTAGAATGTATAACGTGGCCCCCTCCGATTCAGAACGCTACCATTTGAGATTATTATTACTGCATGTTGAAGGGGCCAAAACTTTTGATGACGTTAAAGCATATAAAGGTGTGATTTACTCGACATTTAAAGAAGCAGCACTGCATCGCGGTTTGCTACAAGATGATTCCGATTGGTACCGCTGTCTACAGGAAGCATGCGTATTTCAAATGCCTCCTCAATTAAGACAACTCTTTGCTTATATTTGCGTTTTCCAAAATCCTACTAATGCCCTTTATTTATGGGAAACGTTTAGAAAAGAAATGAGTGCAGCTTACCTCTATACCAATAACGAAAATATATCCTATGAAATGGCACTACTCGATATTCTCCCTACTTTGAAATTGCACGGACATTCTCTTTCTTCTATCGGTTTACCACCAACGAGTTCGATCAATCACACTAATTTTGGGGATATAGTTTCCGATTTAGCAGTTGGACAACCACTTCAAGATATGATGCACGAAACTAACGCTGAGCAAAGAGCCATTATTGATGAAGTCATGAATGCAGTTCAGTTAGGAAACAACACAAGTAATGCTTACTTCATTAACGGTCCTGGTGGTACGGGAAAACATATGTTTATCAATGTCTTATTAGTAACTGTGCGCGACTAGGATATAGCGTTATACCCGTAGCTTGGACCGGTATAGCAGCAATGTTGTTACCTGGTGGCCGGACAGTTCATAGTCGTTTTAAACTTCCTTGAAATTTTCACGAATCATCTGTGTCCTCTTTGAAATCTAATAGTACAGAAGCGTCGACAATACGCATGGCAAAACAATATGGGACGAGGCACCAATGGCAACGGTACATCCGATGATGTGTGTGAACAGGCTTTTACAGGACATCATGCAAAATGACATACCATTTGGTGGAAAAGTCATTGTTTTAGGAGACCTTAGACAGGTTTTACCAGTAGTTCCACATGGATCACGCCAATCAACGATTCAACAATGCATTAAAAATTGCTCTCTGTGGCACTGTTTTAAGATCTTAAAACTGTTTAGAAACATGAGTGCCAACGAAAGTGAAATTGAGTTACAGGTGAAGAGGATACAATTAAAATACCATCTCAACTAATTGTCAAAGAGGACATCATTACAGAAATATTTGGTAATAGATTGTCAACTCTTGAGAACAGCCGTAGTATCTCAAAATTCTCAATTTTAGCGCCAACAAACGAACATTGCGATGAAATTAACCACAAAATTATATCTCTCTTACCTGGCTATGAAAAACAATATTTGAGTGTGAATACAATTGTATCAGATAAGGACGATGACATTTTACAATTTCCAACAGAATTTCTCGATTCGTTAAATTTCACTGTTTAACATTAAAAATAGGGACAATTGTTATTCTCTTGAGAAATTTGAATGTGTGTACTGGTTTAATAAATGGGACAAGCTTAATGGTACGGAATTTATACGAGAATTGTTTAGATTTGGAAGTCCTAAATCCACATAGCTTAACACTAAAAATACGATCAATAGATATTCCCTTGAAAATTTTAAATGTGTCTACTGGTTTAAACACAATTTATGTATGAACTGTTTAGATTTGGTATTAAATGGACAAGCCACAGACAGAAGAGTATTATTATCGCGCATATATTAACACATTCTAATATTGCACTACCTGTACGCCTATCATTTGCGATGACAATTAATAAATCACAAGGACAAACTATGGATAAAGTGGAAATATATCGAATTTGCAACCAGTATTTAGCCATGGTCAAGTATATGTAGCAATATCACGTGTGAGTAATTTTGAAAACTAAAAATTTAAATTTTACCGAATGGATCCTGTCACACGTTACAAAGAAGTTTTGTAACTTGCAAAATATTTTGCAACGGGTCCACTAGTTATTTACTGATTGTATGAAACCAACTTAGACATGACTTACACTTTTCATGGTGTACTGGATTTTAAATAGCTTTCCAATTTCTGGTGGGAATGCTATACTTAAAAATGCTTAAATGCGTTAGCCAGAGTCCTAATCAATTTCCCACTTGGCCAATTGATAATTACCGACTTTTTAAGTATGTTCCCAACCGTCATGCCATCGTTAGCAATTTAGTAGAATGGAAACAAGTTATACCTCGTTCTGGAAGAGCTGAAACTTATAAACTTTTTCATGACAGCCCTACATCTGCTCACTCGGGTGGTTATAAGACCTTTTGTAAGATTGCTGAACAATATTACTGGCCTAAAATGCGTGCCGATGTCATCCGTTACATACGCCATTGTGGGACTTGTGCTGCTAGTAAAGTTAGTCAACTTGCTAGACCTGGTTTAATGGGCAAAAATAAAAAGATTTTATACCCTTTTCAATGTTTGTCAATTGAGATAATGGGTCCTTTACCTCGTACGAAGAATGGTAATACTTCTATTATAGTCGTATGTGATTGGGTAACCAAGTTTAATCTAGTTAAAGCTGTTCGCGCCGCCACTGCTAAAACAGTAGCCAAGTTTTTGGAAAATGAAATCTTTCTCATTTTTGGCGTCCCTCAAATTTGTATGGTTGATAACGGGCCACAATTTATAAGTTCGCAATTCAAGGCTTTGATGAAACAATACCAAGTTCAACAAGTTTGGTACAATGCTTCTTACCATCCGCATCCCCAAGTTAATTTTGCCGAAAGAGTTAACCGAGTTATCGGTACTGCTCTTTAATCCGGTCAAGTTAGCTCAAAAACTATGGTAGGCTTACAAAAATTCGCAAGAAGCTGAATATTGGTAAAAATGTTGAGAACACCATCATAAACAAATTGTGAAAAATCCTCATCGATCTCACGTGTGCAAAAAAAATTATTCAAGGCCAAAGTTCGCAAAAATGGGTTTTTTGCATTTTTCAGCCAGACGGTCAGTTTTATCATAAAAATATGTCAGACAAAAATTGTAGATCATGCAATTACCTATAAAAATTGTTCTTGCACTATTTTTCCTAATAATTGCCATTTCTGAGATATAGCGATCCTAAAAGTTGAAAAAGTCTTGTCCTCCATAATATGCACGAGTAAGCCGCCTACATACGAGGGTAAATTGAAAAGTCTCCGGCTTAGACAAGAAAACAAGAGAAAGTCATGTAAACAGTAATTTTATTTTTCAACGTAATCCCCGTCAAGTTCAATGCACTTGGTCCACCTATATTCAAGTGCTCTTATTCCATCCCTATAAGCCCTTTCATCCAACTGGTCAAAATAGACATTTGTGGCAGCAATCACATCTTCATCGGACTCGTACTTCTTTCCAGCATGAAATTTTTTCAAGTTTGGAAATAAACTAAAATCTGAGGGGGCTAAGTCCGGCGAGTAGGGGGCATGGGGTACCAATTCAAACCGAAATTCATTAATTTTTGCCTTGGCAATAACTGACTTGTGACAGGGGGCATTATCCTGATGATACAGAATTTTTTTCTTTGCTAACCCGGGTTGTTTTTCTTGAATTTTCTCTTTTAGCTGGTCAAGTAGGGTAGCATAGTATGCCCCGTTGATAGTTTTACCTTTTTTAAGGTAATCCACAAAAATAATACCCTTGGCATCCCAAAAAACTGAAGCCAAAACTTTTCCGGCCAACGGAACTGTTTTGGCCTTTTTCGGAGCAGGTTCTCCTTTGGCAGTCCATTGCTTCGATTGCTGCTTTGTTTCTGGTGTATAGTGGTGAATCCACGTCTCATCCATTGTAATAAATCGTCTTAAAAAATCGACTGGGTTCGTTTAAACAAGTCCAAACACTCCTCCGAAACTGTTTAGCGTGTCAGCTTTTGCTCCAGTGTGAGCAGTCGCGGCACCCATCGCGCAGACAACTTTCTCATCCCCAAAACTTCGGTTAGGATATAATATGTCCGCTCTGTTGAAATGCCTATAGTATCTGCTATCTCCATCAACTTCAATCGCCGGTCATTCAAGACAATTTAATGAACTTTTTCGATCATTTCTGTTGTGGTGGCTGTATTTGGTCTTTCTGAACGCGGTGCATCTTCTGTACTCCTGCGACCACGTTTAAAGTCCGCAACCCAAGTTTTAACTGTGGTGTATAAAGGGGAAGATTCGCGTAATGTGCCGTCTAGTTCAGCTTTTATTTCTTTTTGGGCTAAACCCTTAATATGAAAATATTTATTAACTGCACGAATTTCAACTTGATCCATGCTTACAGCATGCAACACCTTAGCAACTTTGAAAGCTTGTCAAACAATTATTATTTTACAGAAATTTTTGTTATTCCAGAGCCAGACTGATAAATCTTGAAAAAATATAACGCCGTAAAAGCATTAAGCAAATTTGTATCCTATCTGAGTTAGGCCGGGGACTTTTCAATTTATCCTCGTACATTACGGGACCCGTAGTATAAGTTGAAATATTGATCTGTCAAAAAAAATGTCGCAATTTTGCTTCATTTGTAATAAACATTTGACTGAAAGTGAAATTGTTACTGTTGATCGTGGCATGAAGGCGTTGATTGATGCAAGTGTTGAAAGAGATGATGGATTTTCTGAATACTTGAAAGACCAGAAATATTAAAGCCGCAGAACAACATCGTCGAACTACAAAAACATCTTCATCTTCTGATGTCATTTTTGATAAATTCATGACAGTTCCAACAAGCCAACAACAATTTCTTGCTAATACTCACAACACGTTTCGTTTCATTTTAATGTTGAAAGAAAAATTTACCGCTGAAAATATTTTAGTCAAACAAGCTAATAATGACGCCGATGTCCTCATAGTTGAAACAGCAGTAGAACAATTTAACCCAACAAATACAAATATTGTTGTTGGTAAAGATGTTGATTTATTGGTATTACTCACTGCTGGAACTCCAATCGAGAAAATTATTTATTTTTTAAAACCTGGGAAGGCTCAACAGCGGTAGGAAATATTTTCCTCCAAAAGTTTATCCGCCTATCCAAAATGCCAAAATCACATCCTATTTTTGCTTCCAATTACTGGCTGCGATACATCAGCAATTATCAGGAGGAGTAAAACAAAAGTTTTTAAATTATTTGAAAAACAAACCTTAGTTGATTGTGTTAAAATTTTCGAAGAAATTAACTCTACTCCAGGAGATTTAATCACCAACGGAATTCGCTTCTTTCTTTCTATATATGGAGCTCCAAAAAAATTACCTGCTTAGGTAAGTTTCGATATAAATATTTTGTAAAACAAACTCGTAACAAGAAACGGATACAATTAGCTTGTCTTTCCCCAACCTCTGCTTCTGATCATCAACATCTTTATCGAGTATATTATTAAGTTCATAGGTTTGTTCGTTTGTGTTGCACTCAGCTTACACTAAGTGCAAAAAATTACATCAGCAGTGCAAGTTAGAACTGTTTAGTTCAGCTTTACAAACGAACGCAATTTTGACGTTTCTTCATAACCTCAAAAAATTCTTTTCAAATACAAACTTCATAACCGTTTAGAGTTGGTTCCACTTTATATAACAAATCCAATGGAGGGAATACTATTGTTATTAGGTGACGACGATAATGAATTGCAAGATATTTTTGAAAGTTCAAGTGACGAGAGTATTGATAATGAAGTAGAATTATTATTGTTACATGGTTTAGAAAAATCCTTGTTAAAAAATAAAAGAAATACCATTAAAAAAATTTGTGAACAGGTACGGAATCAGTAGTAATAGATGAATGATGTAGGTACCATAAAATATGTAAAACTTTATAGGTTGTGCCGAAGTATACAGATAAGGAGTTTACTACTCACTTCAGAAGAACAAGAGCTCTTTATGGATCTTTAGTGGAAAAGTTTACCGAGTCGCCCATTTATACCAAACTAA
Source organism: Agriotes lineatus (assembly GCA_940337035.1). Classification (NCBI taxonomy): domain Eukaryota; kingdom Metazoa; phylum Arthropoda; class Insecta; order Coleoptera; family Elateridae; genus Agriotes; species Agriotes lineatus. The sequence continues at coordinate 205,655 of CALNHX010001459.1, forward strand.
TTGCTACAGGTAGTAAAACTTGGTTAGATTCGTATGCATTAAATTATAAATATACCTACGTATATTTCAGCAAATTCAAGAGCCAATATCACTCCGAGCAAACATATTATTGCTGGTTTGCTGGCCATCAAACATCTTCTTTTAGAGATGTTTCTGATAGATTCGATATGAGCGTTAGTTCACTTTATGATGTATTAACAAGAGTTATGCAATTTCTAAGTTCACTAGCTTCTGAAGTAATTAAATTTCCCACAGAAGCAGAAAAAGAATATACCAAACATTTTTATAGCAGCAAAAACTTACCAAATGTAATAGGTATGCTCTCATATATTATTAAATGACTTTCATTTTATTCATGGTTTTTTGTTTAGGATCTATTGATGGGTCACATATTAAAATTGACAGACCAAGCATCCGAGCTGCTGATTATTTCAACAGAAAAGACTACCATTCAATACAGTTGCAAGCAGTTTGCAATGAAAAAATGAAGTTTCTCGATATTTTTGTTGGATACCCAGGTTCTGTCCATGATGCTAGAGCGTTTCGAAATTCACCTCTTTTTACCAAATTAGATGAATTATGTGTTAAGGGTGAATACATACTAGGTGACAGTGCATATCCCCTATTACCTCAACTGATCACCCCTTACAGAGACAATGGTCATTTAAGTGCCGCAAAAAAACAGTTCAACATCAAACTAAGTTCATGTCGAGTATCAATTGAACCTGCCTTTGGATTGTTAAAGCAACGATTTGGGCAGCTGTATCATTTAAAATTAAAAGGACCTAAACGCATATGCCATTTTATAAGGGCATGCTGTGTCCTACACAACTTGGCAATTAATGACAATGTAGTGTTTGAATCTGACATTCCATCTGATGAACAACCATATACTCTTTGTTGTGAGGAAAGAGTAAATAAAACCGGTGGTGAAATAAGAGATAATATTTGTCAGCAGCTATTTACAAGAAACTGTTAATTCCTGTAATCATATAATTAAAATATACTATTGTAATAGTAATAAAGGTATAATTACGTTCCTATGTAGTTTTTTATTAGTCTGCAATGAAACATTTATGATTTCTACCATTAAAATAAAATTTTAAGTGATATATAAGATACATATTGATATTAATAAATGTAATAATAAAACACTGTAAAGTATTTGTAAACCTAACCCTATGAAAAGGTTACATTTCAAGTGTAGTTATTGTTTATTTAACAGTTTTTCAAGAAGTTCATTCTTCTTTTTTAATTGCTCAATAATTTCTTCGCGTTGTTTGCATTTCTCCCGTTCCATTTCAAGTTTAGTTTTATTTTTTCCAAAATAAGGGCTCTCAGTTCTTGCAATTCACGCATGACTGAATTTTTATTACTACTACGACGCTTAGTGATGGTTTTTGGGGTTGATCTTCCAGAATTTGTGTCACTGCACTCGGTATCAGCCTGTTGTGGAAGTGGCATATCTATAGATCTATAAATAAAGACTTTTAACATTTAATTCATTTGGAATACCCACAAAACAAGATAGAAATATACGTACTTTTCTGCGTTCTTACTGCAATCGTCCTCTACACCTAAAGTGCAAAGTGGACTAATAAAATGCCGTTTACTTAATATTTCATCCAATTCTCTAAAATATTGAAAATTAATGTTTGTTCAAAATTAATTAAATAACCTACTTTTCGTAAGAGCAACTTTTTCTTCCTCGACCTGTTTTCTTATTATTCTCCTTTTTGTTTTTATACGCTCTTTCAAGGCTTTTCCATTTATTTTCGATTTGTTGGGTCGAATATAAATACCCGTATTGGGCCATTTCGAATTTAATTTTCTCCCACATCCTTTTTAATGTTTTTAATTTACCTTATTCAACAAGAGGTTTAAAGGTTTTGTACATTTCTATCAACAATTTTGTTTGCTCTTCTGGCCAAGCTATCACCTCCGTTGCGTTTTCATTTTGGGAACGTCTTTGAATATAATTTTAATGATTTCATTATGAACATTCACCAACTAATTTTTTTGTCGGCTACAATCATAAATAAAACACTTTAGATGGGAAAGCTTTATGGGCGACTTTGGAATAAAATTTGAGGTACGAACCAGGTGCGAAGCTGAGATGATAGTCATTTCCCGCACCCATTGCATGGCGCTACCTTGACTCATAAATGAAGTGCTGTATTTATGGCATCGACTTTACCGACAAACTGACGAATAACGAACGTTAAAGTTTAAATTTTGTTGCTGTTGTGTTCTGTTATTGCATTTTTTTAGAAGCCGGTACGTTATATTCATTGAACATTTTGTCTAAAGTGTATTCTACATGTTTGCGCTGCCCTGTGGTGCTTTGTTTGTGCCAGCTTTGAGTGAGTAGGGTTGCATTGTTACTTTTATTGACTTGAGTGATCCGGTTAAGAAGTTTTTTTGTCTTTCAGTTTCCACCAATTCGGTTTGAAATGGAAGATTACAAGAGAAATAAGTGTTGTGTACCTGGGTGTACCAATCACGCCAACAAGAGGCATAGATTTCCCAGAGAACTTGGTTTATTTAAGAAGTGGATAGAAAAAATTAAGCAACCTTTTCTGAGGGATTTGCAGCCTGACCAAATCTATCGTACACAATATGTTTGTGATAGGCATTTTGCGCGAGAGTGTTTGGTTCCGGGCACAAGAAGAGGGCTTTGAAAAGATGCAATCCCCACACTTTGTTTATCTAGTAAGGAAAACACATATGTTACCATAAGAGGGTAGTTCAGTGGATGTTTGTACTGCTTCGACCGGTGCACAACATTTAATAGACAATAATGCAAGTTGCAGTACAGAAATATCAGCTGTTTGGCCTCCTAACGTACCAGGTACTTATTAAAATTAAAAAATAAAATTGTATTAATAGTACACAGTTACAGACAAAGCTGGTACAAAGATTGAGGGAAGCCAATCGCCAGGCGTTGCAATAACGCAAGAAGGAAGTTTGTCTGGTGTTTGTGCTGCAACAAGTTCAACTGCTGAAACTGTACTTCATCTTTGTACTCCCAGAATACCAGGTACAAAACACCAAAAATTTTTGTTGTTCAACTATAAATAAACATTAATTTGCAGAGAAAACTAGAAAAAGAAAAAGAGGGATTTTGCAAGCAGTGGATGTTACACGTGCAAAGGATTTAACTCCTCGCTGTAAGCAATTTTACAAAATGTTTGGGGAATGGGGTCGGAAAACCGCTAGATTACAGCATAACATCCATAATTTGAGAACACGATTGTTTAATGCGGGGAAAGTGGCAAATTGCCCCAACTTTATGAATGTTTTGGAAAATGTTAATGAACCAACCTACACTTTCATCCATCAGCAAGTGCGTCTACAACCATTACGACCACGAGCAAGGATATTTACTCTTAATGAGAAAATAATGTCGTTGGCATTGTTTAAGTCCTGTGGGGTTAAAGGATATCGCCTATTATCAAAAATATTTTGTTTGCCAGTGCCTAAAACTTTAACCAACATGTTAAATAAAATTCCTTATAAACCAGGAATTAATTAAGAGATTTTTATAGTATTTTACAGTAGAAGTCCGTTAGGATAGCCTTTACTGCCGAGCCAGAGAATTTGTGAGACGAGCTCGAAGAGCGAGTCGAATAATACTGGCGAGGCAGTAAAGGCCCTAACGGACGTGTATTGTACAATAGTTTTTGTAATACCTACATACAATTCGGTCATATCTATATTTTTCTAATTTATTTTCATCAAAACGCTAGGTTTGTGTAATGACATTTTAGAATGATTGAGAGTGCGTAGAACGTTGCAACTGTTGTTTATAAATGTCAGTTATTTCCAATTTCGTGTATGGTTGTAAGCAGTTTTAAGTTGTAACCAGCTCGTAACTTATGACATCTGTAGAAAATGATGAAGATATTCCTAAAGACGTTAAGATTCTGAATGAGCAAGTTATTTTAGCGTATGTTCAGGAGTTATAGCAGTCTTTTGCGCCTTCTTCTATGTGGAGTTGAAGGCTTGCTTGCTGCTGGATTTGTGTGACAAACGTCATTTTGACGTTTGGCACACAGTTTAGCAGGCCGTGGTCTTTACGGACACTTTTTACGGCCGGGCCGTAAAGAGGTTGCTTACGCAGTAGTAAACAGTCCTTAAAGAAATATTTAACAAGTAGGTATTACAAAAATAATTTAAAACTGGCAGTTTCAAATTTCAAAAACCAAAATGAGACGCTATGTGCAGTGGTGTTTGATGAAATTGCAGTTAGCCCAATGTTAACCTATAACCAAAGGCGAAACATTATAGAAGGTGTAGAAGATTTTGGGAATAATAGGACAGTGCGTATTGCAAATCATGTCAATGGCCCCGAGTGGTGTAGCTTGAACAAGCGTCCACGTTCGATCAGCAGAGTTAAGCAACGCTGTCTCTGGTCAGAACTTGGATGGGAGTCCCACGGCTGCATCTCTCGGCGCCTCGTGGTACGGCTATCACGGAAAAAAGTTGGTCCCGGCGGTCATACAACATCATGACAGTCGTTAGTGGGGTTGGAAGTCCTCATAACTGCACAGCGACGCCTATAATTGGCCTAACGGCTGTTGGCTGAGTGCGAATTAAATGTTTTTATGGTAAAGGCATTTTTTGCCAGTGGAAGCAAGCTGTTTCCTTACATTTAGCAGTGGACCGACTAAATCTGTACAGCTTAAAACAATGTTGGTGGATGTCATTAGGCAGTGTCAAAATATTGGGCTAGAAGTAATGGCTACGATTTGTGACCAGGGCAGCGCTAACCAGGCTGCATTAATTCCCTCGTACAAGACACAGCAGAACTTTGTCGCAGAGCTGGAATTGAAAACAGATATGCTGGATTTTCAGTAACGAACAGGACATAATACCGCTTTTTGATGTACCACACTTGTTTAAAGGTATGAGAAATAACCTTTTAACAAAGAATTTGACTTTTAAACAAGATGGGACGGAAAAAATTGCTCAATGGACCACATCCAGAAGTTTTATCTACTTGATTCTCAAGATGAGACACGCTTGTGCGAAAGCTTAGTGATGCCATGTGTTTCCCCAAAAGATGACAAAATGAAGGTGTCTATCATGACTCAAGTTTTCAGCCATCAAGTCGGGTCATTGATGAAACGTATCTGCAAGTGGGGTAAGTGTTAGTGACAGTTAACATAAGTAGTAGCCTGATGTTATGTTTGCAGACACACAAAGTAAGTACTGCTACCGAGTGAGGCAAGTGAAACAGCTGACTTCATTTTGTTCATGGATCAGCTATTCGATAGTCTAAACGGGAACAGTAAGACGGCTTCGGAGAGTAAAAAACTTAAAGGAGGTGTGACAGGGGATTCGGCCATGAAGAATTTTGGCGTGAAGCTATTGTGATCTTGGAATCAATTAAGTTTTATAAGGACAAAAAGAAGTTTGTGAGAGTACCTTCAACTATCAATTTGGTTAAAACATTGAAGGGCTTCATAAATCTTAAAATGTTCTTTTACAAAAAGTACGATATTTTTTACGGCGAGCTTTAAACCAAGATTGTTTGGAGAATTTTTAGCTGGCATTAGGACACATGCCCGAAGGAATGTGCACCCAAACGCGTCCCAATCTATTGCTTCGTTTAAAGCCCTGCTGGTTAACAATTTTATGTCCAGTCATTCCATTGGTGCCAACTGCGAAAAGGATTATGCAACAGGGGCTTTGGATAATTTACGATGCTTTTTAACCCAAGAGGTTATTGCAGGCATGCGTCCCCTTGAAGATAATGTTGCATTAGATAATAATATACCTGCTCCTGTTATGTTAGTTAGAAAAACTCGAGTAGCTAAATGCACTGTAGCCTATGTTGCTGGTTTCATAGCCAAAAAATTATTAAGGATAGCTCAGTGCCAGAGTTGTACAAATGGTTTGCTGCACTCTGACGGCGATGTAACCTTAGATGTCATTGAAGCACGGCAATATAGATGTGCCCAGTTACAAAAGGCTGGAAGCTATTTATATTCAATAACGAATCGGGCATTATCAATATTATTTTATTATATTCCTCGCAATTGTAATGGCAATGCCATAAGAGTAGTGCTAGAAAATATTTTAACACGCCATATAAATTTTACACCACTGAACTGTGTTAATCAACATGACTCAGCAGGGCCAGCTGTAAAGTTAATTATAAAATGCATTTTACACTTTTGGTGTAAACAAATTAACAAAATTTTGAATGGGAAAGATGCAAAATTTGTACAGTTTATTAAAAGTAAACCTAACCAATTTTTAATTGATCCACGTAAAGTTGAGGCACATAATAAATACTTAGCTAAGCGCAAGTACAATATAAGAAATCGTTAATATTACATAGTCTTACACTAAATGGTATATGATCTTGGAATAAGTAAGTAAGTAAGTAATGTTACATACTGGTTTCTTATAAATGATGTAATTGTTATTTTCCGGTTTTAGATAATTGTCTTATCGTCATGGCACTTTATTTTATTTCATAATGGAAAATATTTGGTGTGATACACGCACACAAGTTATACAAAATCATCTTTTTGAACGTGTACTTGTTTGTGTAATGGAATCTCAAGAGAGGGATTACCACATTGTCATATGCTTTTCTTGCAGGTATTTCTAAAGATAATCTTAAAACTTTGGATAATTACAAAAATATTACATTTTAGGGACGAGTTACAAAGTTATATTTAAAATAAAGTAGTGTAATAGAAGATGCAGGTTTTGTGTCAATATTTTGAATTTTTGATATCTGTTCAATCAATAATATTTTGCCTGTCTGTGACACCGTACGTCACCACTGAAGGGTTAATGCATAAATATCTATTGTCTTCACAACATAAATGTAATTGAAATAGGCAAAATGTATGTATATACCGGGTGAATGAGACCACCAGTATCAGTATTTTTTTTAAAGAACGGTGAGTCGTAGAGGTTGGGATAAAAAAAATTATTATAAAAGTCATACTAAAGAATCGAATGGTGATATTATTATTTCTCGAAAAAGTCAGCATCACGAGTAGTTTTGTCAACAATGTCCAGAACTCCAAAATTTTAAATGGCACCATATGTCGAAAAACGTATTGTTGAAAAGATCGTTAAAAAAGAAGAAAGTTTTGTAGGAAAAATTATTTTACTACTACTACCCCTGTAAGTAATATTCGATTAAAGTTATTAAATTTGAAATTCGTTGTTAACAAATAAAATTGAAAAGTCGGCTTTTAAAATCTAGTTACCGAATTAAACAATGTTACACACACGTTTTAATGTCAATACATTTTGAACACTTGTAACATTGTTTAATGCGGTAACTAGATTTTAAAAGCCGACTATTCAATTTTGTTTGTTAACAACGAATTTCAAATTTAATAACTTTAATCGAATATTACTTAAAAGGGGTAGTAGTAGTAAAATAATTTTTCCTACAAAACTTTCTTCTTTTTTAACGATCTTTTCAACAATACGTTTTTCGACTTATGGTGCCATTTAAAATTTTGGAGTTCTGGACATTGTTGATAAAACTACTCGTGATGCTGATTTTTTCGAGAAATAATAATATCACCATTCGATTATTTAGTATGACTTTTATAATAATTTTTTTTATCCCAACTCTCTACGACTCACGTTCTTTAAAAAAAATACTGATACGGGTGGTCTCATTCACCCGGTATATTTAAATCTCTACAATTTTTTGTTGACAATTTAGAAGATAAGAATGTTACTAATTTTTAAAATATATTGGCTTGTACTGGCAACCAATGTATTTCAAGTGTGTGTTTTATACCTTTGTACTGTAGATAATTAAGCACATATTTCTATCTACTAATTTATTTATTATATATAAAATATTTATAACCTATAATTTCATCTTACAAATATTTTTCAGTGGAATGGTCCTATACCTTTGTCGTATAGCTCATTTCGTATAGTATTTTATATACATGATCCAACAATAATTCTCTGGTGTATAATAACTCATAAACTGTATGATAGTGGCATGGTTTAATTCTATAATTTTTTTTTTTCAATGTTATTTTAAAATATAATTAGCTCTGATACTGGCAACCAATGTACGTAATTTAAGTGTGTTTTTATTCCTACGTACTGTAGATAATCTTGCACACATTTTATCTAATAATTTATTTATTGTTTCTGTGTATTGAATACGTTTATATAAAATATATTTATCATACTGTAAATTTGTTTCATTAATTTGTCGTTAGTAAATATGGTTAGTATTTTCAATTGTGATTTAACTTAAGTCGAGATTTGTGAGATAAAGTGTTTTATTTATGGCTACAATCCCACAAGGAACGTGCAAGTTATCGCCAGAATTTTCTGTAAAATAGTTTGAATGATTTCCAATAAACCATTCAGTCATCGCTTCTAACTTACCAATTGAAATATATAACAATCGCCTTCAATTAAAGGGTCACCTGTGTTTGGATCGTTTAAAATTTTTGCGGTTCTACGTACTGCATCCATCGTATTTAATATGTATATAGTTTTTTAATCTACAAAATACATATTAATAAAATAGGATACTAAACATACTGGGCTTTAATGTACCTACGTTCAGTTTTAATAATTAATAGAACACGTCGTTATAAACACTAAATTTACATTTATTTACCTTTTATGTATGTATATATGTCTTCGTATACAGATAACGTCGATAAATGACTCGATATGAAAACAAATCCTCAAAAAGTTGTCGCCGCTTTGTAGGTTATTATTTCGCTTTGAAGTCTGCACTTATTCTGCACTATTACTCCTCCTCTGTTGAGTAATTTGTGCAGTACAAACGAACCCAAAAGTAACTGTACAGTTCACACAAACGAACGCGTTTTTGTTAATTCCGAGTAGAAAGTGCAAAAAGTGCAAACAAACGAACACACCTCATGTGTGGCTTGGTAATGAACTGAAACCAGAAGACTGGGGTTGGAAGTTAACTAACGATACGTTTCAACCAATCCAGACTTTACTTCCACCTGCACCAGAAAAGCTCCTCAATGCTATTTGTTGCAACTGCAAAAAGGGGTGTAATTCTAAATGCGGCTGCAAAAAATTCGGATTGTTTTATTCAGCAGCATGCATCAGTTGTCAAAGCCAGTCCTGTTCCAATGTTGAATCTCCAACAGAAGAGGATTCTTACGACATCAGCGACGAGACAACTGATGCTTCGCTGTTACAACAATTCATTTGTACGCAGCAGGAAGAAGCAGAAGCAAAAAAAGAAGAAGCAGTATAAGAAGAAGGAGAATGAGAAGAAGAAGGAGAATGGGAAGAAGAAGAATAAGAATGAGAAGAAGGAGAATGAGGAGAAAGAGAAGAAAACACTTGAAGTTCCATTAGATAATTAGATCGTGGAATAGGCCTGCCGAGGATACCACCTTAAAAAAACGCACCAAGTACACTACCTCACAGGTGGCGTGGAAACGTGTGCATATTATGGAGAACACGACTTTTTCAACTTTTAGAATCGCTATATCTCAGAAGTGGCAATTCTTAGGAAAAAAAGTGTAAGAACAATTTTTATAAATAATTGCATGATCTACAATTTTTGTCTGACATTTTTATGATAAAACTGACCGTTTGGCTGAAAAATGCAAAAAGCCCATTTTTGCGAATTTTTACCTTGAATAAATTTTTTGCACACGTGGTATCGATGGGGATTTTTCACAATTTGTTTATGATGGTGTTCTCAACATTTGTACCAATATTCAGCTTCTTGCGAATTATTGTAACCTTGAATGTCTATTTTGACCCGACTACTTCGTTCTTATGTTTCGGATAATCATCGTTCGTGGGACGAACATACCAAGTTGCACACGCATTGCGTAACGCCGTTCATGAGGTAACGGGCTACACCCCTTCTTTTTTAAATTTCGGGAGGACTGTACCAGTTTCTGAGACTTATTATGGTCGTCTTAAGAACTTCCAAGAGGAAGAGTTGTGTTTAGAAACTCGTGAAGATCTGGTTTCAGACGTTAACCAACTTTCTGAACTTTATCAAGACGTTGTTAAACGCCTCAATAATTTATATCAACGCAATTCCAAGCATTATAACTTGCGTAAGCGTCCCTTAAAATTTAACGCTAATGATTTAGTTTGGAAAAGGAACTACGTTCTATCTGATGCTTCTAAGTCCTTCAATCAGAAATTAGCTCCTAAATATGTCAAATGCAAAGTAATAAAAGTGACTGGTCCTCTTACTTATCAGCTAGTGACCGTGCCCGACAATAAGAACGTTGGAGTTTGGCATAGTAAAGATTTAAAACCTTACTTTGGAGAAGGACAAGTCGAAGAGTGAATTTTGGAGTACATGATGGCATGTATGGTCGTATGTATGATGGTGTGTGTATGTGCATGTTTAGTCTATTCGCCTATTCACCCTAAGGATAGTATTGTACTATTAACATTATTCTCATCTTTTTCCACATTATAACCAATTTCTATTATTACTATTGTTATTTTATTGCGGGCTTATTTAAGCCGTATTTTTTTGCGTTCGAGTGCTAGTTAAGCACCTTGAGCGATCTCCTAATTACCGATTTTATGGTACTTTTCCCTATCATTTGATTATATTAGGTGAAACCCTTATGAGTGATAGCCATTGGACCTTTTGTCGAACTCTTTTTGAGTCTTTTGTTGATAGTGAAACAAGTGTTTAGGTGAATTGCTTTCATGATGAGTGTGTGAGCCTTCTTTACTTTTTCAAGGTATATCTTTCTGACGATGGAATTAGCAGTATTCATAACTCTGAGTTTCTAGACCGGCACGATTTATTTTGGGTGGTTGGTTGGGCATGCAGGGAAGGTCACCATTGGGAACTCTTCCATCGAAATATTTTTCCATTTCCACGAGTTTATACTTGTTTGGGATTTGTTATTTTATTTATGGTTATTTGAGTTGGTTTTTCGGCCTTGTGGAGATTTCTGGGGGTTGGGGCGAGCGATTCTTTTTCCATCCGACTCAGTGAGGGAGCCACATTCAGTCCGTCACCGGTGCGTCTTTTCCATCCAGCTGCGACGATTGACTTGTAACGTTTCGCTTATGAATTTAAATTCTAAAGATACTTGAAACGTATTTGGAATTTAATTCGCCGCCTTATCAAACGTTTGAGAACGTGAGAACATACCGATAACCTGGAGATCCTTATCAAACCCGTCCACCGTCATTAATTTTTAGGCCGAGACCGCGGATCCGTAATTAATTTCCACCGCATCCCGTGTAACCAGAGCGCTGTCAGTTAAAGGCCGAAACCGCGGAATTTGTAAACTAACTTTCCTGTAATCCGTTGAACGAAATCACCGCCACCGTCCCGTCCGCCGTCCGAGATCCGAGCGCGCATATTAATTGCGTTCTCGAAAGCCGCATTTCGATTGTATTAATTTGCCCGAGTTTTAAAGCACCTGGAAGTTGTCAACGTCCCGTCGCCGCCAGGCTGGACGCATACAGAAATTATGCGATAAGGGATTCACCTGTAAGAGCTACCGCCAACATCCTGGGAGCATTCCAGACGCCCCCTGAAGGAGGTTTCTGCACAGCTGCAATCCGCAGTTCGAGGCCGCAAATTCGCTCGAACATCGAAATTGTATATTTTCAAGCAACGATTGCCCGTGAACAGTATCGCGGCACCAGCCAAGTTCCGCGAACTGGCCGCAAGCTCTCACAACAGTCCTAGCTAGCAGGTAAACTCCCGAAATTCATTTATTAACCTGGAGCGTTTGCAGCAGCTACCGTTGTAAGCAAATCTCAACTGGTGCATGCGGCCGATGACCTTCTCTCCGAAGTCGATGCGCGAAGCAGCTGATGCGCGGGCCGATCCACTCCGGGACATCCTCCAGGGGCGTACCTTTCGCTAGGCCGGCGCATTCCACGAGACCGTTCCGCTTCCGTGCTGCAGCCCTACCGGCGACCAGGAACAACCCCTTGTTGACGCAACGACCCTCTCGTTTGTAATATACATTTCATTTTGTTATTTTCATTTGTAAATGTACTTAGTTGAACACATTATATTTAATTCTAAATATTCGTCAAGTTTTATCATTGATCTATGCCCTATTCGAGCTATGTGGACGTATTCTCCGACTTAGAGCATATCCGAGGCAATAAAGCCAATTAAAATATTCCCAATAAAGGCGGGATATTACAGGCTGAATGCCCGAGCGGGGTTTGGTGACTGTGCGGTCGTTCCCTCCGGCTTCTTGGGTCCCTACCTAAATTTGGGGTGGGTACAGGGTTTTTAGGATTTTATCCTGGGTTTTCACCAGAACCTTTTCTGTCACAGTCTTGTTAGGCTGCGATGCTTCATTCAGGGGTAAGTTTTTGTGACTTATTTCCGGTGTTTCGCTGTGTGTTAGTTTACACAGTGTTTCAGTGTGCAGTCGTTCCTGAACTGTTCACTTTTCCTCGACCAGCAAAGTTTAGTGTCTTCTTTTTGGCGCTATTGTTAACAGTCACTCACATTCGCGGTGACCACTACGGGGGCCCGCGCTGAGTGTCTGTGATCAACGGCGTCCTCACCTTTTGTTTATTTCCAATTTCACTGCAATAGTTCTTTTCACACAGCCCTGCGTTGACTGACTGACTGACTGACGGACATTGGACTAATCCTTTCCAAATCCTTCTTAATTAAACTATCTTCTTTTACTATATTCTTTTAATACCTAGATACCCCTTTTCCGATTTCTTCTACTTTCTACCTTCTGGTTAGCTCGTTTCCCGTTGGTTGTGGTACGGAGCCAAGCGTCTAACTTATCCACCGACGCGCCTTTTCCATCTAGCGCGACGGATAACTCTAGCGCTTTGCTCTCGGCTACTTCCTTCGTAGAAACCTTCTATCTCTTCTCCTTTTCTTAACTTTATTCTTTCATTCTCACACTTATTCCATATTTTCCTTTCGCCTTCTTTTGACTAACGACGTCTTTATTGTAATAACTTCATTATATATTTCAGGTATTTCTGTACGATTTTTTCCAGGTTGTTACCCTGTTAAAAATCTGCCCGTTGGGAGTGAAACCATTTTCGCGCCGCTTAATTGTTTTCTCCATTTATCCAATTATTTCTGGTCTAACCTGTATATTTGTATTTGAATTATAATTCATTTTATTTCGAATTATTTCAATTTATTAGTTCGCTCATGTCGTACCGATTCTGGAAAACCCAAAAACTTCCACGTGCTTATCGCGAGGTCGCAGCGTTCAGCTATTTTTCGTTAGTGGCCGCATGCGCTAGGATTCTTTCCCTGCACCTCGACGAAGCAACTTGTTTCTAAAAGGTCCCGCTCGTGCTTTATTACGCTACGACGATTAATTTTTGAAGGGCTGATGGTTTTCATTCAGGTACGATTGAGATTTTCTGCTTGCTATTCGTGTATTAATTATGTTTCTTTAGCTCTTAATTGACAGTTTTGCCCGACTTAATTTTCAACACCGGATAATGCCCTACCTAGCTTCTGCAATTTGGGAGTGGCTCTTCTTCAATTACGGGCGCATCCAAGGTGCTTTTAACCAAAGGGTATAGCAACCCCCGGCCAGCATTTGCCTGTCAGCAACTTATGGGCGTTGGAGGTTCGAGGTTAGTGTTACTTTTGTGGTGAATACCGCATTAAAAGTGGATAGTCTCCCTGCTTTCAAGCTGATTCGGACTGGCTATTCCGGGATTAATATATTAAATTATCTTCGATTCTTGAAATTTAAATTCGTACATTCCATAACTATTATTATTATTATTATCTTAACCTTACATACCGTTAGGTGTTAAGGATAACTATTCCATAACTATCAGTATTTAAAGTTTAAATTTATACTTTCCGTTATTACTAACATGTTAAGCTTAGACGCATACGTTCAATCAGTTTTAATATTTGAAGTTTAAATGCGTATACTTAATTACAATTAATATTGAAAGCTACAATTTATATGTGTAATCAAACCTTTGTAAAACGAGCATTCACGTTTTTTTGCCTTCAATAGCCTGAACAGAAAGGTTTTTTAAATGACAGCGATATGCATATCACCCGATTTATTTGTGGTTACAATTAATTTAATAACCTGAAAGGGGTTCTTGATCTTGGTGCGTGTCGCAACCTTCAATTAATTTGCACATTTCTATCATTATTACATTCTTTATGACCAAATTATTCTAATTATTTAATATTGAGTTACCATTATAGACTGCAAGATTATTTAGCGTCAATAAATAAATGCTAGTTACTTGTAGTTAGTAATATTATTCGAAATCATCTGATTTCTGGCGCCCATATCTTTGTTTGAAGACTTTGCAGAGTACACAGCTGGTGGTTTGAACTCACGATCTTATCGCCGAATTTGAGCTAGTTCGGCCTGCGCGATAAGTAAAATTTTTTAGAGCTTCTGTGTAGTGCGTACTTTAAGGAGGTTATTCTGCGATTTTTTACTACCATTGATTATTTTAATTAATTAACAGCAGGTCAGCTTCTTTATCGTTTTAATTATTCCAACATTTTTTCTCTCTACGACTTTTATTTCTAGTCAACCCCAATCTCCTATAATAACGCTCTAAAACAAGTCACATTCTATTGCCCCAACCTGTATATTAAATTACTACAAAACTTCCTTAGTGGTACTCTTGATATTAATAGTTGTAGTGTTTAAAGTACATTTAAGTTGCATTGGATAAATTAGGATGGGAAAAGCCGGTTGTGTGGTGCCAGGTTGTGGACCAAACAAATATGATAGGAGACACAGATTTTCCAATCCTCAAAAAGATTCCGCTTTAGTTGCAACTTGGTTAGCAGTTGCAGGTAATAAAGGTGTTGCCGATTTACCAACAGTAAGGCTGTATGAAAATTATCGAGTTCGCAAAAAAACATTTCGTTGCAGAAGATTTTAGACTAAATAATGTGTTTTTAAAAGTGTCCAGCCTACAATATTGTTACCAGGTAAATTTATCAAATGGTCTATAAAATTGTTGATATTTGTGATTAGAAAGTGTTCGTTATGTATTTTCATAATTATTATTAATTGCAGAAATTCTTAGGAGGAATGAAGAAGGCACTTCCATTCCCATGGCACATAAAAGTGTTAAAGACCATACACCAGGTTTACGTTCTATCTACACCTCGAACACCAAAAAATGTAAAGGTTTGTATTATTATCACTACATTTTTTTTAAATCTCACTATTCAGTAAAATTTTTAGTGAACAATTTGGGCTTCAGCATTCTATAAATGTGAAGAAAACTTCAGAACTTCGACCAAAAGTGTGTCAAATTTATAAAGAACTTTCGAAATATAAAAGAGTGCATGGTACTTGCAAAGAAAACGCCAAGTTTCAAAAATAACCACCAATATAAACAGTAACACTAAGCAATTTAGAAAAAAATCAACTCTCCTGCTCGGAAAACACAACCAAAGAGCCGAAGATTTTCTATTGAAGATAAAGTAATGATTTTGGCACTATATAACTAAAGCGGGTTATAGATTGCTCTCCAGAATTTTTGCTTTGTCATTACGACTAACTTTAATAAAATTGTTAAAACAGAATACCTATACATCCCGGGCTAAACGAACGTGTGTTTGATTCCTTGAAAGGTATTTCGAAGGGCATGCGTCCTGTGGAAGGTCATTGTTTTCTAGTATTCGAGGAGATGAGATTAACATTAACCCGTCATTCAGATTAAAATCAATTTTCTGACAGAGTTGAGAGATTTGAAAATTTTGGTGATCAGCAAACACAAAATTGCACATCACGTTCACGTTATTTTTTTTAATAAATTTATTGTGTACACAAATATTAACTTATTTCAGTTTTTTAAGTTATTTAAACTAACAGGGATAGCCAGGCTATAGAAGCAATCCATTGTTTACCAATTTATAAAAGGTGCGGTAAAAGAATCCCCAAAATAATAATTAGCAGTAAAAAACAAATTATTATCGCAGCAAGCATTAATATCGTAAGCACTATATGTGATCAAGCCATGTTGAAGAAACAAGACAAGAACATGTACAACACGGAAAGGAATATATTTTTGAAGTGGACGGCCAAAAAAGTGTTCCTTTTTTTATCCTCTGCATTTATTAAAGGGGGTACGCAATAATTTTCTGGATAAAAACATCTCTTTCGAAAGTGATGGTGTTAGAAAAATTTTCAACTGGCAGAACATACATACTGCTTTGGAATTAGATGCGTTTAGTGGAAATTTAAGGGTAATGGCTAAATTAACTGAACACAATGTCAACATAAAGAAAATGAAAATACTTATTCGTTTGTGTCCAAGTTTTTAGCCATACTATTTCTTCGGCTCTAAATCGCATGGCTAAAAGTGGCAAGTGACTATGCTATTTTTTTATTCTACAAGGCATAAATGTTATTTATAATGTGCTGATACTGTTTTAAAACCTTTGTTATTTATTAGAATGCGCTGGCCTATGGACTATTTTTTCGACACTGTCAACAGTAGTGTGCCTTTCAATTAACATGGGAAACAATTGAAAACTGCTTTGGATGTCAAATCATAGAAAACAGTGCATACAGAATTTTGACCAAAATCCCTTGTGTTCTTTGACAAAATGTACTGCATTCAGAATGGTAGAAGTAAACATTAAAAGACTTACGCTCAGTTTCATAATATCCACTTCAAAGTGGCTTTAACTAAAGTCCACTTTAAGTTAAAGTTTCCTTTAAAGTTGCTTTAAAGCTGAAGCGTTTCATAAAGGAATGGAACACCACTTTACCTAAAGTGAAATTTTGTACCAAAACTTTTGGTTGGCTACAATGAAATAGGTTTACAACTCACTTCATCAATGTTTTGTTGGCAATTTTCGCGTATAAATTAACCTTAACTTGGGCATATGTGGGTCCCATTCATTTCCTTTGATTTCGTAGTTGTGATCGATCGTTGGTTCTTGCGTTTGAATTTTTTTAGTGTGTGTATTATCGTTTTGCTTTAAAATGTCCACAAATTCCCAAACCCCAAAAATTCCTCGTGGGAAAAATTTTTCGTTGGAAGCGGAACTGCGTTTAGCGCATTTTACATTGATATTTAAACACAATATCGAGAAAAAAGAACAAATTTTGTGTCGCCGGCAGAAAAGGTAAGTAATTCATAACCTTACATTAAGAATCCGTGTCCTAATAATTCCTTGATTCTTCGTTTTTGTAGGAAGCTGCGTGGGAAAAAATCACTTCCCAATTCAACAGCATGTATGGACCAAGGACGATGTCCCAGTTAAAAACTAAATATGATAATTTAAAAACGGCAGCCAGAAAATATTATACGAGCCGGAATACCTATATGATTGGTACAGGTGGAGGGGCTGAAAGCCCCCCAGATAGGAAAAGCATCATTTATGACGTGGTGCTTCAAACCATAAATGTAAAAACCGTTGGAGGTTTGTACAATCCACACTACGAGAATGGTGCAGCAGAATTGGCCAAACCAGTACGACCATTAGTTCAACTCGATCACCAAGAAGTGTACCAAGTCGACCAACTAGAGGTGTACCAAGTCGACCCATTAGAAGTGGCCCTAGTCGACCTATTAGAAATAATTTGTGAAGACGGGAGTGGAGGTGCAGTACCGGACACAGGCGTACCAGCCGTAATTTCAGCAAAAGAAAATTGGGCAAACTATACGCCCATGTTAAAAATAACGGAAAACTCCAAACTAAAAACCACAAACGACAACCCACCCATGTCCAAAGATATATATATTTAGACCAAAAAAATGTATGTATTGGAAAAGGAAGAAGAAAGGCGCGATAAACGATTCGAAATGGAAATTGAGTATTACTAAAAACATGGAATTAATTAATTTTGAGATGGAAAAAAGAATTATAAAAATAGTAAGTAGTATGAATAATTTATACTTATAGTTCATTCAAATTCAAGATAGAGCAAAATCTGCAACCCAAGTTACAAATATCAGCGGTCAGTTGATTACTAATTTGATTTTATTAAAATTTAGATCAGAGAGATATGGCTTTGTTGCCGTCTTGATGAGTGTCAAAATGAAATTCGAGGTTAGCAGGTTAGGTTTTGCGTCAGTTTTGACACGAACTGACGCAAAACCTAACCTGCTAACCTCGAATTTGATTTTGACACTCATCAAGACAGCAACAAAGCCATATCTCTCTGATCTAAATTTTAATAAAATCATATTAGTAATCAACTTACTGCTGATATTTGTAATTTGGGTTGCAGATTTTGCTCTATCTTGAATTTGAATGAACTATAGGTTATAAGGTATAAATGTATTTTATAATAATTATCGTACATATATTTAGCGTTTTAGATGTAAATTTATTTTATAATACTTATTAGTTCATAGTGGTTAATTTAATAAATATTTTCTTGGTATCAAAGTTTTGAGGTCAATTCTTTCGCAGTGTATTGAAATTGAGGTGGCTGGTTTCTCTGTTGCTATACATACTACCTGTGCAGTGGCAAGCTGTAGTAGACTCGACAGAGCCTACTGATAATGTTCTAAAAATTAAAATGATCAATATTTTTTAAAAACCTTTAATTTTAAAATTAATTAACATTTGTATGCAATGCATTATTCATATTTTCACTTAAAAAATGTCTTTTATTAATCCCAACTTTCATACAGTGTGTCTGCTACGTTCGCACCATATGGAAAACTTTTTTATTATTAATTTTACGAAAAAAAGTAATTCTTTAAAAAAGTTCTGCATGGTCCAAAACTTAAAATGCAATCATCAGATATCAATTTTTTAAGCCGTATACGAGGAATGTCAAGAAATATGAATTCTGCTCAAGAGTAAAGTAAATTTGTTTTTTAAATTGTTTTAATAAACACGACCTACTGCAAGTTTTTTGTACATGTATTTCTAAAACACCCATGTCCACGGGTACATAGACCATTTTTTTGTAAATCAGCACTTATTTTAATATGTAAAAATCAGAACATTTATAGACGTATGGGGTATGAAATTAAAGCTGTCATTATAAGGAATACTCTAGTTCAAATTTTATAATTAGCCGGCCAACTGACGGTCAATTTTGGTCAATCACTGTCAATTTTATAATTGACCATTAGGCATCCCTAATTTTTAGTGATGTAAAACACCTTTATTTTTTGTTTGTAAATGTCTTCTCTACCAATTTCATGCAAATTTCCTTACTTTTAAGTGCTCAAACTATAATGAACCTGGTTTGTTCCAGAATTTTAAAATTTAATTTCAAATTCCTGCGAAGAGTGCTTATTTAAACGTGACCAAAATTCCATAAAATTAGCTTCAATCTGGTTGCCTCGGGTAAACAGATCCTGGGGATCTGACCCAGGATATGTTCTACTCAAATGTATAAAATACAGGAATAACACAGTGTAGAAATCAATTGTACGTATTTCAGTATAATGAAAATATTATGTACATACTTAACTATTATAAATTAATATTCCTTCGGCGTATTAGTTCGGCGTTGGGTTATTTTTGAGACGTTCCGCAACGCCCGGGACCGGGACCTAGAGTTGGTAGTCAGGATAAGGTTCAGGTTCAGGTCTCAAGTGTCTTTAACTAGCTGCGGATTAACATTTTATACCTTTCGGCAACCTCGTTATCGGAAATTTCTAGAGGGGTTGCAGAAGGAACTGCATAGCGTACCGGTTTACACTACGTCCACGCATAGCTGCGAAGATCACCTTATCGAAAATCCGAACGCCATGGAGATGTGTGTGAAGATTGTTAACGGGAATTAGCGCCATTCAAATTTCTAGTACACTATTTGTGCCTTAGGTAAATTTGA